>JAUTXW010003956.1:390000-669288 GCA_030620095.1 Kuschelorhynchus macadamiae
ATCTTTAATACAATCTAATAAGTACATTGCTTGCTTTTCTTATAAATAACTGAGCATTTCCCAATTTTTTCGAACTTTTTCAGGGGTACGGGAGGATTTTACCCACCTCTGCACCATCTACTTTTTTGCTGAAAAGCGCTTCGACACTTTCCGCAAAAATTAACAACGATTTGTTTTACGGAAATTCAATAAAAATTTTTCCGTAGTTTTTATTTTAAGTAACAAGCATAAATAGAATAATAAAATACAAATTACTGTTTCCTATTTTCAATATTTGTAGTATTGGACTGTTTGTTTTTAGAATAAATTTTGGTATATCGTCATCGTAATATTCACATAAAAATTCATTTAAAATGTTTATCGCTTCAAAAATTAACTAAATAATGGTAGAGTGCTACTCTAACCTGGCCGCTTTGATTGGTATGGAATCACGCAAGAATTTTATGCTTTCAGAAAAGCATGCTATTATTATTATTTGAGAATCTTAACAGATCAAAAGTAAAGTCACTAATTAGAAAGGATACTTTTTGAAGAGCTGTTGCCTAGTTAAATAAAATCATTACCAATCTTGCATGCATTTTTCTATTCCCTGTTTGCGCATTTTAAAACTTTCAGCATTACATCATAATTAAGTTAAACACTTATGTCGGTGGATCGGTTTTATAATCGCAGTGTTGTTCTTATTTGTCAGAACTAATCTTATTTTAAATTATAATTTACATGTATTTAACTGACTAATAAAATAGTTTTGAATTTGAATTTCGATATAAATTTGAAGTTCATTTAAAAGAGAGAAACCTTAAGAAGTTTCTCTGTACCTTTTCAGTGCTCTTGCAATAAAGCGAATAATGCAAGTACTTGGCAAGCATACTAAAAATGTAGAAAGTACAATTGAGCAATATGTAGCTTTTAAACTGTTTATATTACGAAATTAATTTGAGAACTCATTGGAAAATTTCAATTGAAATCATTCACCACACCATTCAGAACACTAATGAAGTAATGTCATTTTCAAAAAAAATGTAAAATTCGATAAAAAAATTCCAAAACATAGTGATATTTTGGATGTATGTGGTATTACATCCAATCCGATTCCGTTTCTGTTTCTATTGACTATCATTTTGTAAATTTTCCATGTACTCTAATATTTATTCCATTCCACAATAATCTTATGGCCTCAATACGTCTGTCATACCGAATAACATTATTGCAACATTGTCGCAAAATTATATGTACAGGGTGTTACAAATTCGATGGCACTTGTATATCCAAAACCTTAAGAGATGCGAGTTTGGTTAAAATAGAGCAAAATTGCGCAATTTAATGTGGAATAATTGACAATCCGTTGACAAGAGTTGGAAAATTTCCACTACTTCTAGTACATATTGGGCAATGTTGGAGAGGCAGAAGATCCCATTGGTGTTCCGAATATGTGTTTATACAGGGTGTCCACGAACAACCCCTACATAAAAAAACCTGAAAAAATTTTCGTACTAACCTAGGTCCGGAAATGCTTCGTTACGGAGATACCGGGTGTTGAAATATAAATTTTATTTTATTTTCTATTAAATATCTGTTGCAAATAATAAAATTTTCTCACGAAATTGGGCATTCGGGGTATTTTTTGGGTGAGGAACCATAATTTGTTATTAGATTTCATGTGACACTTAGAGGGCGCTACGTACGCTACTATTATTTATGTAAATTTGCCCTAACTTTTTTGGCGATGCACTTCTGTTTTTTTTTACGAATAAATAGTATTCTTGTGACTTTTCTAAGCAAAAAAGCTATACTTAGTCAACAACGCTAGAGGTAACCGTTCTCGAGCAATTTGCAAGTTTATGCGTCGATGCAAGGAAAACAAGACAATGCAAAATTAAAGGTAAGTATGAATTATTCTAAACTAATAAATGCTCCACGTGATGACCGTTAGTTTGAAGGCATAATGTAATTCTTTTTTTTAGAGAACGTAATATACTTTTTTTGCTTGGAAAAGTGTAACTATTTATTCATAAAAAAAGGTATACTTACTCCTCAATACTAGGTAACCGTTCCTAACAATAATAAACGCAAGTGTCATTTTTGACAATTGTCATATTAATAATTTTTAATAATTTGATTTAATTGAAAGTAAGATTTTAATTTAGTAGTATTAAGTAAGAATATGGAGATATGCCTTTTATCTACGGGGAAGTTCAATGTAACGCTCGAGCGGCACAACGTAGATATGTTGAAAAGTTTCCGAACCATCCCACTCATACAACCTTTACGGCACTTCACCAGAGGTTGAGGGAAAGCGGATCGGCATCCCGTTGTAGTTGAGGAATTCGAAGAAGCTATTCTGACAGATCTAGAAGATAACCCAGAATTAAGTTGTCGAAGATTGTCAGCGATGCATCCAGGAATTTGCAAATCGTCTGTAAGTAATATTATACAGAAGGAGAACTTATACCCGTTTCATTTTATAAAGCTGCATGCTATGATGGAGGGTGATTTCCCTGCGCGTATTTTATTCACCAATGAATCTAGTTTCACGAGAGACGGAATTAATAATTTACACAATTCACATCATTATGCATATGTTGGGGATAATCCCTATGTTGTGAAAGAAACCAAACATCAACATAGGTTTAGTACTAATGTCGGGATTGGTATTGTAAACAACAACCTAATTGGACCTGTTGAGTTGCCAGGTCGACTAACAGGGGAATATTATTTAAATTTTCTTCAGAATATTTTACTCACATTACTAGAGGAAGTTCCTTTAAATATTCGGCAAGTCATGTGGTTTATGCACGATGGGTGTCCGGCTCATTTTAGTCGAAATATGCGTCAATATCTGGATCAGACTTAAAAAATCAGTGGTTTGGTATAGACGGACCAGTTCAATGGCCAGCTAGATCGCCAGACTTAAATCCTAGTGATTTTTGTATATGGGGTTTCCTCAAATGCCATGTGTACTCCGTTTCAATACAAACGCGTGAGCAGCTCTGGTTCCGAATTCAAAATGCCTGCAATGAGTTCAGACAAATGCAGAATATTTATAGAGGTATCAGACATTCTCTAAAAAAAAGAATTACATTATGCCTTCAAACTAACGGTCATCAGGTGGAGTATTTATTATAGTTTAGAATAATTCATACTTACCCTTAATTTTGTATTGTCTTGAAATAAATACACCTTAGTTTATTATTATTAAATTTTTTTTCCTTGCATCGACGCATAAACTTGCAAATTGCTGTTGTTGTAAGTATAGCTTTTTTGCTTAGGAAAGGTACAAGAATAATATTCATTCGTAAAAAAACCCAGAAGTGCATCGCCAAAAAGTTAGGGCAAATTTACATAATTAATAGTAGAGTATGTAACGACCTTTAAGTGTCACATGAGATCTAGTACTAAATTATGATTCCTCACCCAAAAAATACCCCGAATGCCTAATTTCGTGAGAACATTTTATTATTTGCAACAGATATTTAATAAAACAAAATAAAATTTATATTTCAACACCCTGTATCTCCGTAACGAAGCATTTCTAGACCTAGGTTAATATGAAAATGTTTTCATTTTTTTTATGTAGAATCACCCCTTTCATTTTGTGGGGGTTGTTCGTGGACCCCCTGTATATCACTAGTAAAAATATTAACTGGAACTGCGCTCTTTGTAGTTTAAATCTAATTATTACCTTCATTTGAGTTATTTTTTTTTTATATTTCAGTTAAACCTGTTGCGAACGTCGCAAAAACTCTCCGACTGACCCGAGACGATTTTGAAATTGTCAAGGTGATAGGGAGAGGGGCATTCGGAGAAGTATGCGTGGTAAAACTGCGCGGATCCGAAAAAGTCTTCGCCATGAAAATACTTAATAAATGGGAGATGTTGAAGCGCGCCGAAACTGCCTGTTTTAAAGAGGAAAGGGACGTGTTGGTGTTTGGGGATCGGCGGTGGATCACACATTTACATTATGCATTTCAGGTTAGGTTCAACATGACAACATGGATCATATGATATACCGACGAAATAGGTGTGAAAAGTTGCTTTTAGGTAGACAGGATAGGTAGTACGAAACTAACGTGGCTCATGAAATGCGTAAAAAATAATATATATTTAGGTAGAATGCTACTTTAGTAACAATAAAAATTTGGTAGGATAAGAGTTCTATTATTTGCACTTTAAAAAAGTTTTATATAAAAATGGATTATCAGATACATAATACATTTTTTAAATGATAGCTTATGTGTTTATGCTTATATAATAAAAGCTAAGGTTCGACAAAAGTCCTACTGTTTTGATAACTAAAAAAATAACAAAATCATTCAAAAATTGATTTTTTTAGTTTTCAAAACAATAGGACTCTTCTTTTCTCTTGGTTTCTATTATCGTTATAACATAAGCTCTCATTAAAAAATATATTTGAATTTGATAACACCGTGTTTATGTTTTGTTTTGACAAGTTCAAAACATTAGTACTCTCGTCTTACCAAACTTATTGTTAATGAAGTAATACTTTACCAAAAATATATTTTATGATCCATCTTAGTATCGTCCTACCCGACATGAAAAATCATATTTTCATATATTCCTCCACTCCTAACAGGTAAAATGAATTTTGACTAGTGCCATTTTGTCTCTCTATCTAAAAAGCAAACTGATATCTATTGTGTGTAATTTTTTGATCCTTATTTTTCTGTCGCCCTCGCTTCGCTTGTTAGCAACATAATATATTTGCATTTTAGGACGAATCAAATCTATATCTTGTTATGGATTATTACTGTGGAGGAGATTTATTGACTCTATTAAGTAAATTCGAAGATCGTCTTCCAGAGGACATGGCCAGGTTTTATATTGCTGAAATGGTACTCGCAATTGATTCTATACATAGGCTGAAATATGTACATAGGTTAGTACAGATAGAGCTACAATTTTTTTTAAATATAAATTGGAATAATATGTCATATTAATACATTCAAAAAATACTCAACCAAATACTCTCAATGCATTTCAGAAAAATTGTTTATATTTTTGGAGAAGTATATCATTTTTAGTAATGGACAGTGACCGTTTTGTGTTTGGGCATAATAAATATCTAATACATAAGACATTGAGGTAATTCCTGCTTTTTACATATTGCTATGAAAATAGAGCAAAATAATTTAAATATTAAAACCAGCTTGTATATGTTTACTACATTTCAGTCATTGGTAATACTTGTGAAGGATGAAAACGGCGCGAGGTATGGTCCTAGGGAATAAAAAGAGTTATCAGAAAATAAAAAATCCTCGGTTGGATAAACTGTAATAACAACTAAAAGGATACTTCATTAAATAACATTTCAGACATATCTAGTTTTTAGAACACACTATATAGTAAATTGAAAACATTAAAAAAAGAAGTTAATTTTTAACGGTCTGTTTTAAGAATTACACTTCAAAAAAATTAGATACAAATACAGGATGTTTAAATTGGCTATTTTTTTAAAATTCAAAATGGTCACTTTATTATCTTTTAGGGACATAAAACCGGACAATGTTCTGTTAGACGCAAATGGACACATTAGATTAGCTGATTTTGGTAGTTGTTTGAAATTGAACGACGACGGTATGGTGCAATCAAACGTAGCTGTAGGAACTCCCGATTATATTTCTCCTGAGATTTTAAGGGTAAGGCTTAATTACCTTAACCACATTTTTTTTTCGGAATAATGATACATAAATGAATAAATGTCGCCCTAGATTTGTAACATCTTTTTCTTATGAACAATTTGAAAGTGTCATTAGCTTTAAAAAGTGAAATTGAAAGTGTCATTAGCTTGTTCTCTTTTGTTGGGTTCATTTTGTGTTTATTAATTTTGTGAATTGAACTGTGTTAACATAATTTTTTTATAGGCAATGGAAGATGGTCAAGGGAGGTATGGACCTGAGTGTGATTGGTGGTCTTTGGGTAAGGAATCTAAATTAAGGAATTATATTAATAAAAAAGAAAACCACAAGAACCTGTTGTTGGTAATTAATTTATTTACATATTTACCTTATTGTCAAAGATCTCATCACAATTGTATGTTCATTTGCTATTGTTTTTGATACATACATTTTTGAACTCGCGAAAGCAGGAGAAATTCTTGTAAAAGTGCGGATAAGGGTACAAAGTGTTAAACATGAATGTTGATAGTATTTTTGCAGATCAGTCTAAAAATGAGTGTAAATTGAAATATATAAATAAAATGGGCTAACTCGAGTTAAAATCAAATATAATACTAATATCAATGTTAAATCAACATTTGATAGACAACAATTTATCTATATGTAGAAATATAAAAAAATTAAACATTAGATCATATAAAATCACCTTGTTGCAGTGTTTCTTGACTCTAGAAATTCTCTGGAAACTGGTTTTAGAATGTCAAATAGACAAATAAAATAAATAAATAATGCTTTTATATTATGTAAAAATTTACTTAACGTGGATATATATATATGTATATATATATATATATATATATATATATATATATATATATATATATATATATATATATTACATTCTGGCTTTCAAGATTTACTTTATTGAACTGTGTTTTTTTCCAGTTACATGTTATTCAAAGTAATTTGAAAACCATTTGAGTTAATGAAATGTTAATAGCCAATAACGATGTGGATAATATAAAAGAGACTTGTTAAAAATATTATTTATTTCAAACAGTTAACGGCCTGTAGGGCGAAGGTATTAAAACATATATAGTAACATAGACTCATGGACAATCAACCGCCTATAACAATATGTATCAATTACCTTGCAAAGCTAGTAGATAGTTCGTATGTTTACATCCAGGACAACTTTGTGCTATTTGGAAGTTTTTGATCAAGTGATTAATAACATCACTGACGTCACCGCTTCGTAAAAAATTATTGTGAAATCTGGCACCATTGGTGGATATACCTCCTAAGTACCTAGGGACAATTCTTATTTCCTAAAAAACTTTTTATAGCCATAGATATACTGTAATATTTTTAAGACATCTGTATCTTGTTACTGAATAAATCTTAACCAATATATAATCTTCTTCCTCTTAAAATTGTGTTGTGTTTGTGGTATACCTGGCAGGTGACAGATGTCGAAACGTTATCCTCATCACCCATATTACACCATAATTTGCAACTAAAAATTTAAAAGAAAATTATCTACTAGAGCACAATAAGAATAACTGGAATTCGTTTTAATTACTCTTAGGCGAAAAAGCTTTTGACATTACTGTAGTTTAAAAATAACTTGTCCACATGTAGAAATTAAAAATTTTACCTCAGGTAGTGCAAAGCGAATTTGATGTAGTGCTTTATGACTTCCAAAATTCTCTTTGGTTCTGTTTCACTGTTTTAATTTACACTTAAATGTTTTATATTTTATTATCACCTATAACTGTTTCCTTTAACGTATTTTTGATTCAGGTTAAGGTTACACCAACGTCACAACAAGGATACCATGGTCCTTCTTTGGAACATATTCTGCAATGTCACAGGCGCCACGATCCATTTAAGTTAATCGACGATTGCGATTTCGCTCTTTTTAGAGCTCATCAGGCCGCCATAAACTAGCGAGTCCACGTGTAACGCAAAGGCACAAATGGTATCATCATTTGAAATGAACCGTTGCGCATGTGACATTGCAGAACATGATTCAGACGGGGATCATGATATCTTTGTTGTGACGTTGGTGTAATGTGAATCAAAAATACATTAACAATATTTCTGCCAACAAAAGTCAGGAATCAACAGTGTAATTCAGTGCCAGTCGTGGTATTAGCCAGCGGAGTAGTTGTTTCTGTAATTCCGTTTTGTATATATTTCCCTAATTCATTAGATGTTATGAAAAACAGTGCCGTCTATAGCGCGCCATTCACGGTCCAACTTTATCGTGCTTCCAAGGGGGGGGTAAGGGGTAATTACCTCCCCCCAGACACCCAATACCTAATATTGAAAATATTAAAAAATTATTTTGCTTCTAATATTTTTAAGAATAAATTATTAAACGGAAAATTTGATAGATATGAATTGTGATAATTTTTCGATATATGAGTAATATTCGACTGATATAGCAACAACGTCTCGCACACCTAAGGCGCTTGGTGGTCTTACTTCCCTCGCCACTGTCAGAATATATACACGAAAAATCATAACGCGGGATGGGAGACGGGGACTGATTTTTAAAAATAAGTTTAGGTACGGCTAAATAATTGTTCAAGGGCGGTGGACCGTGAGTGGCGAGCTTGATCGTCATTTTTCAGTACTATATTGTAAATCGTGCCTTTTGTAGTCGGTAAGGTTAACGAAAGGTATAATATTTTCTGTGTTTTTTAAGGTGTGTGTATGTATGAAATGCTGTTTGGCGAAACGCCATTCTATGCGGAAAGTCTAGTCGAAACTTATGGTAAGATAATGAATCACAAGAACTGCTTCGATTTCGCGATGGACGTGGACGTTTCGGACGCCGCGAAGGATCTCATTAAGCGATTGATTTGCAGTCAAGAATTTAGGTTAGGACAGAACGGCATCGAGGATTTTAAGGTAAGCTCAAAGTGTATAGCAAAAAAACAATTTAATTTTAGGAAGTAATTGTGCTAGTGCAACAAAAATACCGGTTTTTTGATGAAAGCGTGTTGAATTCTATCTAAGTTTATTTTGATATATTGTGATTATTTTGATATAAAAATACGAAAATAAAAGAATGCAATTTGTATAGACAACACGGTGCACGAGTGCAATTTTGGGGAATATTTCTTGATTTTAAAGGAATCAAATTATTTTTTTAGTCGCTTGTACAAGAATATAATAACTGATAATTAAACGTGACATTTTAAATTTTAATTATCAAACTGGCGTCGTTTATCAACTATAGAGTGGTTGCTATAGCTAAATCATTTGTCTAATTATTTTCATGTGATAAAACAATAATGCTGTCTCCATGAATGTATACAATGCAATTTTCGAAATGCTTTTTCGCTTTCTACTGTGCAGTTACCTCTGCAAAAACCACTACCAAAATAAAGAAAGAGTAACTAATGTTAAGTTATCGTACCATTCAGGACTTATAAGTTAATTATAAGATTCCATTCAAGTGATGTATTTGAGGGAAGTCATTCTAGTAACATTGCTTTCGATTGTGTAAAATGGTAAATGTAGGATTCTCATTTTTATTTTGAAATTGAACTTCAGCTAGTTGGACAGCTTATTGATTAACTAAATGAGCGAGTTTTATTTTTTTTAGGTTTATATAATCCGCATTGAGCTAACTTCAGATGTTTGAGCAAACTCCGATCTACCCAGCTATTATACGTCCTCAAATATTTGAAAAAATAGCCACTGTGTTCTGCATTTTGAAAATCTATTGGCCGATACCCGACACTTCTGATTTTTGTTTTCTCGGTTTAAAAATAGTTTTGCAGTTGTGTTTTATCACTGATCTTGCAGGCATATTAGTTCATGTTTCAGCTACTACAGAATTTTAGGACATATTATTGATAAATACTTTTTAATATTAGGTTATTCGTGATGACCTGGAAGCATGGAAATACTTCTGGATAGCCACTACCTTGTTTTCTGTCTAATGCATTCGTTTTACTCCATCTACTCCGATGTTACAGATAGTCCTTTCTGGCATCCATATTCTTTCTTCAAACATTGTTTTTGTCAAACTTCTTTAGCCAGAACAACTATTTTAACAACAACCTCAGTAAAAGTTGGCTTTGGCTACTAAGGAACTATCACTGTTCGAATTTTAAGGACATCAACTATACAGGGTTTTTGTTTATATTTTGACACATACCTATAGTGTTGACTAAAGGACTTGTAGGATTTTAAAATTTTTGATATTTTTAAAAGACTATATAAGAAAAATCCCTACAAATTTTGTATTTAAAGTATGTTTGTGTCTCAAAATATAAGTATGTTTTCTTCTAGAATCACCCATGGTTCGAGGGTGTCGACTGGGGAGGCCTCAGAGACAGCAATGCACCATACATCCCGGAAGTCTCGAGTCCCACAGATACCTCAAATTTTGATGTAGATGACGCGGATATTCGGTTGTCCGATGCACTTCCGCCTACCGCCAACAACGCCTTCACTGGTCTACATTTGCCTTTTATCGGATTTACGTTTACACAAGGAAGGTAAGAGTTTTTTTTACATAATCTATAAATTTGGTGTTTATATATTTCGGACATACTACATATCGTTTTGTGAGGTTGCCTTGGTTTCAGTAACATGACGAAAATTACCTAAATATTTCTCATTAATTTGGTTTTCATATAATTTTCTTCGAAATTTCGTTGGCACTTACGGGATACCAAATATATATTTTTGATACTGACGTTTCATATTATGACATACTTGTATGCACTAGTGCGTAAAATGTAGAATTTTTTAATAAAAAACTTTTTTTTGGAAGTTACAAAGTGTGTTTCTATCTGGTCTGAATATAGGTAAATTTTTTCTTGTATTAGAAGAATCTTTTGGTCTTCGTTTTCTTTAAGGTGTCTGTGTTTTTTTTTGAGTAAAAATTCTCATGTTGATTTCTGTCTTATTTTGCAAAGCACTTTTTACATATCTTTCTTTACTTGAGTACTGCCGTATCAATCAGTCAAAAATGTTGTTAAGCAATGTCATAAACACCGCCCGGTTCCTGTGTAAAAGGAAGACCCAAAAAGTAGGCATTTTTTAGGTACGTTCCTCCTAAGACAACTTGTCCTAAGTGGAATAGAGTGGTTTTGTATGCACTTTTTATAAAAGTACAAAAGTCAGGGTAATATTTGTGATTTTTTTAAAGCAAGGCATTTTAATACCTGAGTTAACAAAATATAATTATTTATTATGCATTAAAAACAGTCGATTTTGCAGGATAACTTGTCTTACCAGGGCAGCATAACATAGAAGGCTTAAATAAAGCACATAATTTTGAAAAATATGCCAAAATCACCTTTTCGGGGATGTTTTCTGTTTTCTTATTTTTACACTAAGCACCCAAATTTCTATAGGTTTTTTGTACAATTGCTTCGATTTTTGTGGAACCAATGTAGCCATTATTTCTTCTGAAGCTTTTTGTATATCAAAATCCCCATCTGAGTCGCTCATTTTACCAAAAAAAAAAATAAAACTTGATTAAAATATTTATGTGACTTTTTTTTAAGGGGTTGTTTGAAAGGAGACAAGAAAATATTACCTCTCACAATTAACTTTTGAACTTGCTGTAGGTCTAGTTTTAAACTTAATTTTCTTGTGACACGATGTCTATTAAGCAGTCGACGTGTTGTCCAACTCGTCTTCATCGCCTTGGAAAAAACTCCTGACTCGTGCACAAAAGACAGTCATTTCTGAGTTAAAAAGCTATTTTGAAATACAAATGTCGCCACAAAATATAAAATTGGCACCTTTATTTTGCCCTTTTAAGATTTTATTACACATTATAAAGATTTTTAGAGTATTTACGATCTCTTTTTTTTTTTTCAGTTATATCTGTGACTTAAGCAACTTATATTCCTTTATATCGTCGACCACCGCAAACATGACTGAAAAACAAAATCAAAGAAACGATATTATGTCGATAGCTCAAGTCAATCAACAAACCCAGGTAAGGTTAGTCAGATAACCGCTATATTAAATTATTTATTATATATACTGCTCAAATAAAATAGGTTTATTAGAGAAGAATCCTCATAACTGGATATTGTTTCCTCATCAATCCTTAATATTCATTTAATGGGATCATCCATCATCGTTGGATTGGACATTAATCCTTCTACAGATATTATTATCAATTACGTTTTAGACGTCCCAACTATGTAATCTATTACTGCTGTTTTTTTTGTAATCTGCAACTATCCGATGAACCCCGTGTATAATACTTTTCTTTTCTCCACACACGTCAACAACGGTACGAGGTGTCACCTTATAGTTTGCACTCCCATCCCAACGGCATTTATTTTTAGTGGTAGAAAAAAGTTGTAGGATTGTGCCTGAACCGGCTTGATTTTTTTATCAGAATAAATCAATTACATCGCAAATTGAATTTTGTTTTTTTTTTAATGAATGTGTATTTTTTTTTGAATATTTTGTATAATGAGAATTCTAATGAAAATATACACGGGTAATAAATAAAAAAAACGAATTGGTATTTTTAGACAGATTTGCGATGTTTATTTGTTTATTCTAATAAAAGAAGTCCTTGAGGTTCAGGCAAAAACCTACAACTCTTACATTTCATTTTTTTTACTCTAAAAATAAAAGCTGTGGGGGAAGGGAGCTATGGTGCAAAATGTAAGGTGGTATTTATAATTTAGGCGAAGTAAACGAAAACACTTCTTTAAAATTTCCACTTAATTTATTTTACAAAGAATACAATGCATGACAATGGTTTCGCCAACATTGTGGCTTCATCAGATGTTAGGTTCTAAATAAAAGTGTAACACAAACTGTATATATTAAATACCTGAACCCGTTTTGCGGATATTATACAGGTAAAATATTCTGGATTTTTCGTTATAGCCTAATAAAAATTTAACAATGGGGAACTATTTAGGTCCAATTGATCGTTTAATAATGCCTAACACTAGAACCACACAACACTGGTGGAAGATAGATCAAAATACAGGTGTTCTAACTACACTACACCACAACTTGTTACGTTCTGCACGCGCGTTTCGCCAACCAAGTTAGCATCATCAGCAGATGATATAAACTGCGTTGTTCTTTTCATGTTGGTTTATTTCCATACTTTTTAGTTTTTTACTTTTTCGTTCTACATGTAAAATATCTCATGGAAAGTATGGTTTTACTGAATTAAATGTTTAGAATAATAACAATTATCTTTATGCTTTCTGTAACTAAATGTATGCTCCTTAATTTTTTTTTTAAACGTTCTGCCTCTTTGTCCAATATAAAATTTTGAACAGGTTTCACAATTTAACTTGTAAACAACGGATTTATTGTGTTATTAAACGATCTATTAGGCTATAAGGGAAAATCCAGAATATTTTACCTGTATAATATCCGCAAAACGGGTTCAGGTATTTAATTAATACCTACAGTTTGTAGTACACTTTCATTTAAGATCTGACATCTGACGAACCAACAATTGTCATGTATTGTATTCTTTGTAAAATAAATTAAGTGGAAATTTTTAACAAGTGTTTTCGTTTACTTAGTTAAAATGGATTTCCATCAAGTACGGGCTAGTTATGTTCAATATATAACTTAGACTTTACTGTGGTTTTGTGCCAACAGAAAAAAACAAAGAAAGAGGTATTATCGTGTGAGAGTGTTGATTTTAACTATTAAAATATAAATAGATACACGAATAGTGTGTAACGTTTTTTTTCTATATTTATATGTAATTAAATCTTTTGACATACCTTATTTTTAGCGACCACCTGAAAAAGAAATTGAGAAACAACGAACATCGCCTGATGGCACTAGAAAGTTGCAGGACGAAATTAACATGTTGACGAAAAGAAACTGTGAGTTGGAATCACAGCTAAGGAGTTTGGAATCCACTGACTCTTTAGACGCTGGAGACCCTGGTAAGAACTTTTTAATACGTTAGTAAATAATAATATATAAGTAACGCCTGGAATACGAAAACCATCAATTAATTTAAGGCTATTACATACAATTAGAAAGTACACCACAAATCCTTATTTTCACAATTATTTTTTAAAGTATAGAAAGATCTACAGAAATCCTGGTAAGCAAATATAGAAATAAGATATAGATGTCAAGTAACAAAACTAAAGAAAACTGGAGTATTGTTAATGACTTCACTGGTAGAACAGCAAATGTAAATAAGATTCCTTTTGACGTGAATTTACTAAATCAGTTTTACTGTACAATAGCTTAGAATATTACTTTGAACTTAAAACCCAAAATCAACCCACTCTCTTACGTTCAGTGTGTCTGTTCACGACTCTTTCTTCTCACACTGATATTAATGAGATAAAAAGTGTTTTTAAAATCAATAAAGAATAAGAAAACCTGCGGCATTGATGAAATATCTCTCAGAGTTCTCGAAAATCTTCCTGATGAAGCCCTCAGTGGGTTGGTTCTGGTAAATTTCCATCTTGTCTGAAGATTGCTGTAGTTAATCCACTATTCAATGGAGGCGAACCAGACGATACAACAAACTTCGGGCCAATATCTCTCTTACCCTGTTTATCTACGGTTGTCGAGACGTTAGTTAAGAGCAGAATTGAACTCTTTTTTAGAGCGGCATAATGTTCTGAGCCGGAACCATTTTGGGTTTCGGGAATTGAAGGGCGCACTAATGATGGAATATTTGCTTTCCTTGGAAAATTATTTACAGACCTAAATATGAAGGCAGTGGCGGCAGTAGTGTCCTGTGATTTCTCCAAGGCATTTGATAGGGTGAATCACAGTATACTGCTGGAAAAACTCTCCCATTATGGCTTTAGAGGCAATACACTTAAATGGTTCGAGTCCTTTCTGACTGGGAGAAGGTAGATTGTAAGGTCATTGGGTGTTATATCTGAGACCTGTGAAGTGAATCCTGGAGTGCCACAGGGATCGGAGCTTGGCCCAATACTCTTTCTACTCTATATTAATGATCTTGACTGTCATAATATATGAGGCTCTTTTACTGTGTTTGCGGATGGTTCAACTATTTTATGGTCTCATCCATAGCAAGATAAACTTATGGACATGGTTTCTGAAGAACTCGAGAAGGTAAAGCAATGGTGTGACTCAAACCTATGGTGTTTAAATGCTAACAAAACAAGTGTACTTAGCTTTAAGTTTGCCTTTTCTGGTTTAATTATTGATGGTCGCGAATTAGAAAATAGGCAAGTGAACAGATTCGTAGACATTATGATCGATGACAAGCTTAAGTTTCAAAATTATATTGTGGCACTAAACCAAAAAGTGGGAAGTGGGTGCTACGCTGTTAGAGTTGTTTCTAATGAACTGGGACAGTTTGTTTCTAGATTCGTTTATGTTTCACTTGTGGAGAGTCATCTGCGTTATGGTATTGGTTTTTGGAGGTTTTGCAGCCAGTATCTTTTTAATTCTGCTTTTGAACTACAAAACAGAACAATATGCTACCTTTGCGAGGTAAATAAGTTTTGTAGACAGTTATTCATGCAACTAAAAATTTAAACTCTCCCATGCGTTTTTATTTTAGAAACAGTCTGTATTGTATTTAAAAAATACAGGAATAGTATTGGTTTGCCTGGAAGTAATGATTACAATGCTAGTCTGGTTAACAATTTACTATTATCAATTCCCCGAAGCCCTTTTACTAAGAAGTCTTTAATTTATGAAAGTATAAACATTTTTAATCACCTGCCAAGTACCATTAAAATGTCCTCAACAATAAAGATATTTAAAAAGTTAGTTTTGTCACACTTTAGGCAAAAAGCCTATTACAGTTTATTAGAATATTTTAATGATGACTGGACAGAAGACTGATGTGATTTTTGAAGTGTGATACATCCTGACACTTTTAGTGTATATATATATTTTTTTGGTGTTATGTTTTGTATTTTTTTTACCAGTTCAAGTGGACATTGTTTGATATTTATTGTATGTTTTTTTTTAAATCGAGATTTAATTTAATTTAATTTAATTTAATTTACGATTTTGTTTTAAGAGCTTTGTCAACACTATATTTGCGACAAAGCATATTTTGAATTTGAATTTGATTTATTATAATGTCACTTTAAGTCATTCTCTTAAAACTTCATTTCGAGTAAATGTATATAAGAAGATGGCAAACTTAACATGTTATTAAGTTAATCTTAACTTGTTTCTAAAACGCCTCAGTATCAATGATTTAACATTTTAAGGTTGATTGACTTTAGATACATTGGATAATAATCATTCTACTTCTTGAATTTAAGTGTTCTGGAACTCTTTTATTTTAGGAAGGATACGCGAATTAGAAAAGTTAATACGGACATTGAAACAAGAAAAAGATGAAGCAAACAAAGATAAACAAGACCTGCAAGAAAAGCTAAAATTTCAAGACAAAGAACTGAAAGATGCTGTGGCTCAAAAGAAGTTGGCGATGACAGAATATGCGGAGGTTACAGATAAACTAGCGGAATTGCGGGCCCAGAAACAGAAGATCTCTCGACAGGTGAAAAATATTTTAAAAATCTTTAAAGTCTTAAAGTACATACATTAAAGATAGTATCAAAAATTGACAACAGATCCATGGATGGTCGGATCACAAAACTAATAACTTATTTACCTTTCATGGTAGCAACTTTTTTGTTTTTAACATAAAAATATCAAATCTGGTATATTTATTATAATCTACAAGAAGAGCCTTACTTAATGAAACAATAAAATACATGGTGATCTATATATAAATAAAAACAATGTTACTGCTCATTTTTTTTACTTTTAACTTGTCATTTGCGGTTGGTTGAGATAAAAACTTGAAACAATGTTTTAAACGTTTTATTTAAACAAAAACCTTGTGCTTAAAAAGAAATATACCAGGTCGAATTGAGAACCTCCTCCTTTTTTTAAGTTGGTTTCCTTCCTTTTCCCGAAAAATAAAATATTTCGATATTTCCATGAATTTTTTATTTTCTGGTAAGACCTAAAGTTTATACTATCAGAAAGATCATAAAAACTAAGGTACAAATGATAGATTTTTATTTAACCTTGCAACATTTTAACACTTAAAGTTTCATTTGCAGTTTCCAAAATTGTTGCAAGGGGAATATCATATCTGTCGCTGATCTCTGTTTCATATTGATTAGTTGATTCATTTTCAGTGTCAAGCTTGACAAAAAGTTTTTCTAATTCAGATTTAATAAATTAAATGCTTGATGTTTTAAAACAAGCATCTTGTTTAGAGTTTATAGAGTCCGGATTTGTAGGATAGCAGAGAATTTTAAAATAAATGGTTGTGGGTTGCTTGATTATCATTCTTAATGTCTCTTGCAGAGCATAATAAGTGATGTTTTAATTTTGAATATTTCCTTGAACAAGAATTTTAAATTTGTGCAAAGCCCTGCAAAACATCTGTACTATTACGAGAATTGTTTGAAATAAACACATGAAGAAAATTAATAAATACTTTAAAAAGATTTTTCCTTCAAAATTCCGGAACTATGGGATCCCAAAATTGACATCCCTAATAGAGAGATCTATATGAAGTGTAAGTAGTACGTATCATGTCTTAAGAGCATCTCATAATAAAAAAAATGTGACAACTTAACGCCGGAAGTTTCCTCTGCACCTTTGCGTACATTGTTTGCAGAAAAATCAGCTATATCTTAGACACGATGCTATTCTGTTTCCATTTAAATTTTTTCTTTAAAAAGGCGCCTAGCCGCCATATTGAAATTTTGTATCACGAATCATACATAGAAGAAGAGATGTATTTAGTCTGATGTTGAAGTGTGCCAAATTTCAAATATATATCTTGTCTGGCTTAAAAAATAGAAAACGGGGACTGGAGACTAATATTAGTAATTTGTGTTTTTTTATCTATTTTTAGGTTCGAGATAAGGAAGAAGAATTAGAAACTGTGATGCAAAAAGTAGATTCGCTCCGCAACGACATCAGGAGGGCGGAAAAATTACGAAGGGAATTGGAATCTAGGGTTGAGGAAGCTCAGGCAGAAGCAACTAAAGAAAGAAAATTAAGGTATGTACCGACTGTCTATTAAAACGTTCTTAATGTACATTCTGAGAATATACCAAGATATTAGACAGATTTTTTTTTTCAAAGGATCTTGATCATTTGTTGGATGTCATTAATAGAATTAAATGAACTTCACTCCTGGTAAAGTAAAAAATCTACTAGATTTAAATGTAGACAAAACTAAATTTATGATAATGATAGGTAATAATGAAATACAAAGGGAGTTTGAGCAAAGAAATTTAAACGTGAAAATAGGCACTAGTAAGATCGAGTTAGTTGAACAAATTAAATATCTTGGATTTTTCATTGACAGGTTTCTTATCCTTGAAGAACATATTATAAATATTATTGAAAAAATAACTTGTGTAAATTTTTTATCAAGAGTGTCAGCTTCCTTGACACAGTGGTCAAGGAATAATATTTATAATACTCTAGTCTTACCTCACTTAGTTTAGTTCTTCCATACTATACTTGGCAAACAAAAATGAGATCAGTAGAGTCCAAAAATTGTAAAATAGACCCATGTGTATTATTTTAAGAGAAATGAGGGACGCTTTAATTATGAGTATGTTAGATAGATTAAACAGGCTTACCATTGAGATATTTTTAAGATTAAACTATGGTACTATTTATAAAAAATGGAATACCACCTAAATATTTAATGGAAAAACAATACAAATGAAATTGTTCATTCTTATTCAACAAGATTTAAGGAAAACTTCCATGTAGCCACAAAAAATAAAAGTAGCACAGAAAATGCAATATTTACAAAGTCTTACTTAGCTTTAATTCTCTGACCGTCAGCATACAAAAGGTAAATAGCCTCAATAAATTTAAATATAAGTTAAAGCAGCATTTAAAGCTATAATGATACAAACAATATGTATGTGTATATGTATATATGTATGTATTTTTATATGTATATGAGTGTATATAGAGTATAATAGAAATATTAAAATTTTAATTTAAAATGTATTAATACCAAAATTAATACAATATTTATATAGGCTGATTTTTGCATTGTATTATTAATGTATTAAATTTACTGTTAACCAGTACCAGTTTTTTTGTATTAGCCAAGTGCTAACTAAAATAAAGGAATTAATAATAAGATTGCGACCATAATCATAAAAAAAAATTTTATTGCACAGAATAATTTGTAAAGTAAGACTTCAGTTTTTTTATGTGATAAAGGTAATAAAGTTTCTGAAAATTAATTCACTTTAGTATTTATCATACTTTAGTATTTATCATCAATAAAAGTTAGTTCAAAATAGCGACTGGCCTTTACTGAACTCATGGCATTAAGACGCCAGTTCGAAACTTAATGATTTTAAGATTTATATTATCAATTTCTTCGGTTATTTGTCTGTACTATATTTCGTATATGTTCTAATTAGTAACTATTCCAGGGAAAGGTCAGAAGAATACTGCAGGCAGATGCAGGCCGAGTCTGATAGATTAAGAGTGAGATCCGAACACAGTCCGAGAGATCAACAAGACTCTCTTAGGCTGAAGGCGGAACTTGAAAAATTAGAGGTTTGTATCATCAGCTCAATTAAATTTATCATATTAGATGTTTTCATTTCAAACATATCTAATTGGATAATTGTCAATTACAAAATGTCTTTTGGGTTTTTAATAAAAAATCGTGGAACTATAAAAAATATATTATTTACACTTTTCAGTCTTACTTTGTGAACTCTTGTCTATAATTTCACAAGTTGAGTTATTTACTAACATTGTATTTGGAAGACATACATAAATATATCTGTGATATGTTTTCAAAATGCCCAGTAGAGCCAGAGATTTTTTGAAAATACAACTTGAATATGTTTTTGACAAAAATAAAAGAAATGTCAAATACAAAAAAGTGTTAGTAAGCCCCATATTGTAACACTGGTAGGCGCTGATTACGAATTTGAATTCGACGGAACGTTTCCCTTTTTTATAAATTCTATAATTTGTTTAAATATTCGTGAAAATTGGAGGGGAATAATGAAAACAGATTATAGAATTTAATTCAGCACCCCAAACCCTACGAGTTTGCTAAAGAGTTATAAGCATCGGCCAGGGTAAGCATAACGACTTAATTACCAAAAGGAGATTTTACGTAAATGAATAAAACATTGCCACTAAGCAAGTAGATATATCAAAATTTGAGTGCGAATGTCTCTTTAATCAAACTGTAAAGGCGTTGGAAACCAAAACGTCGTTTAGTATCTTCACCTTTTTTTTCTACGATCGAACAGATCCGATATCCTTTGGCTCATACTAGCCCTCAAAACTTCCACTAAATTTATTTGTTGTATCTATCAAAATCAACAAACTATTTCAAGGTTATTGCAAAAACAAAGACAACAGTTTTTTTTATTTACTTTACTATCCAGCAATTTTTTTTTAGATTGCCCTCCTCTCAACAGAGAGCTGATTTATTGGTAACGGTTTTTATCACAACTTATTTACCTCTATAAATGGAATAGTCTTTTTTCTGTTTTGCATAGGTACAGTACAATGAAAGTTTAACGCAGCAACAAACAAGGTATAACTTGGAATTGACGTCCCTTCGAGAGCAACTTCAAGAGGCAGAGTCACATAGAGATCTTTTGGAAAGAGAAGTATGTACCTGATAATAAATTTGGTGACTGCATGCTTTATTGCCAAACCAAAAATGCTTACAGATAAAGCAATGTTAAAAATTCAAAAATACCAAATATTTAAAATACGTCTAATTTAAAATTCACAATCAACACTAATTTTTTAAAAAATCCGTTGAAAATTTTAAAAAATTTAAAATTATAAATCAAAGAAAAAAGCAATTCATATAGACGAAGCAATGTTAAAAATTCAAAAGTAACAATCATTTAAAACGCACAGTCAACAATAATTTTTAAAAATCCATTGACAATTTTAAAACTCAAATTAAGAAGAAGAGACCATTATAATAAAACTTTTTCAATTCATAAGATCTGTCAATTTTTTAACCAGATGCTTCAATGAGCGGTTATATTTTTTTTTTTTTAATAGAGCCAATCTACCGGAAGTTTCCATAAAAATTGTTTTTGTCCGATCAGAACAAAAAAAAAAAGCAAATTCAAATGTCCGGTAATACATGTATATGTCAGTACATATCCGACAAATCAACATAAACCACATGCCTAACATTTCCTTTATATTTTACTTGTATTTAAAGAATTTTGATAAAAACTTGAGAAAAGATACCCCTACTGTTCACTAATAAGTATTCCAAATGTTTAGTCTTTGTATCTCATAAAACGGCTAAAAACTGCGGTTCAGTTTTAAAATTTAATCGTCTGCATTTTTTGTGCAAATCGGCCAAATTTATTATAATAACTATTTAAAAGTATTTACTTCAAAATGGCATAAGAATTAATAAATAGAAAATTCTATTTAAAATATTAATTTAAAAAAATCTTACAATCATATTTTTTTGTTTAAAATATTTATTTATACGATTATACCCAAAATAAAACAAATGATTATAAAAGCTTACTTTTAAAGACAAATTATTTATAATACATTTTTTATTTTTAAATAGAATAAGTTATGTTTAAATTAAAACAATAATTAATAAAAAAAAGTTAAAAAACGTTTATTTGAAAATAAGCTCTTGTAATTATCTTTTTTCGCCTTTTTATTTTTTCATTTAATTATAAAATTACTTATTTAAAACAAGAAAAAAAAACCGTTTTGTCAAAAGTTTGTTTTTTTTAATTATTAATAAATAAAACATTTTTTGGTTCAATTTTTATTAATAAAAAAATATTCATTAAAAAAATAAAACATTCAGGTTTGTATAAAAACTCCGACGATTAAATTTTCTAATTGAATGGCAGTTTTTAGCCGTTCTATTTGGTACCTCATGAAATTTGGTATGCTTATTACTGACACTAGAAATATCTTTTTACAAGAAAAATTGTTTTTGTCCGATCATAACAAAAAAAAGCAAATTCAAATTTCCGGTAATACATGTATCTGTCAGTACATATCCGACAAATCAACATAAACCACATGCCTAACATTTCCTTTATATTTTACTTGTATTTAAAGACTTTTATCAAAATACATTAAACACGTAAAATTACGAAAAATATTCATTCTTATGCGGTTTTTGTTGTTTTGTAGATTATGTGTTATACGATACGATGTCTAAAACCAGCGCAATTTTACGGTAACTTCGAAAAGAAAGAAATAGTTTTTTTTATTCTGGCCGGACGATAGAAGTCGTTATACTAGTGCTTTTGTAAGAATAATGTCAAACAGCGACAGGATTCTCTTTCTGTGATACCACCAACGTGTTTATATAAAAAAGTCGAGAGAGTACTTCCTTTTTTTCACAAAAATTATCGGTAGATTGTCACCACTATTAAGAAATTACAAAATGTTTGATCTTTGTCGAGAAGGGGGTAAATGAAGGAAGAGTTTGTTTTTAAAATAAATAAATAAATATGCTAACGATAGAACATGCCTCCCTGCTTAGTTCTTATTTTTGTTATAATATTTTCTTTTTGTTTTAATGTAAAACACATTTGGAATTTAACACCGTTATGTATATGTATTCGAAGTTTATAATATGCGTTTAAAAGAAGGTTTTTTTTTGACGTTGGACAGATATTAAGCTACTCACACTCACGCTTGTTCGCCCAGCCCTTTCTCCAAAATTCCTGGAATTGTTGCTTTCGTTATGGTTTCTGACCATAATTTCTCTTCCTTTCTCATTTTTTTGTGTTGTTTCCTGATATTTTATTTCTTGGGATAGTCTCTTTAGCTTCATTTTATAATGTTACTCTAATTGTTTCGATGTTGTTGCCTGTGAATTTCTGAATAGATCTTTTTTTAGCTTGTCCACTAATAATTATAATATATCATTAAATCTAAGATTTTCTTAATTAACCCTAACTGTATAGAGTCCTGTTCAAAACATCTCATTGCACTCTTGGTTTTTATTCATCTGTTTCTGATCTTTATTTATATATCTTATATTTATTTCACACATTTTACTTATTACATGTATTTGTTTTGTTATGCTAACCTGTATATTGACTAGGCAAATGTTTTGCCCTTGTTCATAACTATTATTAAATGAACATTAACATATAAGGTTACCTAAAAAAGTAAATTTTTGCAACTATCGTCCGGTATTTATTTTTATTTTAGATCACCAGTATACAGGGTGAAAGGGAAATGACTGCAAATATTTTAACATAAGAAAATACAGGCAATTTGAGAAAAAAAACAAAACTCATCCATTTCTGAGGAAAAAAAATCAAAAGTTATTATTTTCCAACACTACTCAATAATTAATATTTTTGTTTAAAAAATCAAAAAATAAAAAATATATATTTATGCACTTATTATTATATGACCCTAATTTCAGAAGACATAATCTGGCAACGCGCTAAGAAGCACACCAGCCTCTGCAGTTTTTTTGCTGTTGTAAACAGAAAAATTTTTTTATTTCTACCAACTTATGTTAAAGTACTGATTTTCGTGCATTCTTGAAAATGTTAAATATTCTTATTTACGCAAAGCATGACAAAACACACATTTCGCTTCAACACTTTAACTGTATTGATTTCCAAATAAAAGACTAAGAAATGATAACATATGTTTGTCAGTTTCAACGCGTATGGGATACAGAAAACGTAATTCCTGCGAACTAATTTCAATATTTCTTATAATCAATAATTTTTATTTACTCAAAACGATATGTTTCTTAATTTAAAAAAAGACTAGATATAAGCCCGATAGTATATAATAGCTTAGTATTTAATGTATTCTAAAGCTAAAACTGTTAATTAAAAAAAATACCTCAATGAAGACACGAGTGTTTACCAACGAGCTATACTTAGCTATGCCATAGTATATATGGGAATATATAAAAGAATAATAAGTACTCAACAAGATATCTTTGTTAATGAGTGGTTTTGTCTTCTAAGGAGAAATATGTTGGGAGTGAGTTTACGACGTAAATGCTCAGTGTAGCTGCCAGGTCAAATTGTCGACATTTGTAATGCATACTAGAAAGGCAGTCTTACCAGTTGTTAACTTAGTGTTGTTAGATACAGTGACTTTTTTTTGTTCTATTGAGGTTCATGGTGAGATTATTATTTTGGAACCAAAAATTAGCCTTCTTTTCTAGTGATAAAAGAGTCATAATTATTCATAGGGTTTTTTTAGTATAATTAGACGACAAAAATTTAAAATACTCTAAATCGAATGCAAAGATCTAATTTATATTGCAATGTTGCCGCCTTGTCAAAAATTCATAAATTTTAAAATGGCCGTAACTTCAAACTCCTTTGGTATTCACCACCTGGTATATAGGGCCTTTTTGCTGTAAATTACCTAAACTTTTACCTGTTAAAACATTTGCAGTTATTTCCCTTTCATCCTGTCGCTATGTTGCTGTAATATGTTATTAGTTTAGAATATATACAAATACATGCGGTGTTAGTTATTTTCAAATGTTTATTTATGTTTTATTTCCTTTTTTGTTTTTTTTTTTTTTGTGTAAACTAGCTTCAGTCGTTAAGAGAGAAGTGGGAGAAATCGAAACTTGATGCCATAACTGATACAGAACAGACGCTAGCGGAGCTAAATAGGAGACACGATAGGGATAAACAAATTTTAGCGGAGGAAAACAAAAAGCTTTCATCTAATATTCATTTTGTGAGTGTTTTGTTCCTTTATTTTTTTTGTTCACTTTATGTTTTCTAGTATACTGGGTATCACAAACGTGTAGTGACATAACTATTTTCTTTACCAATATATTAGAATTAAATTTTGGTTAGTGAATTAGGACTTAATTTTACAGTTTTTTCCATGGCAGCGTTGTCATTTTCTTTCATTTGATAATTTCTGTTATTAACTTTTGTTTTTGTAGATTTACTTATTTTGATTCTCTGACATTCTAGTACAACTATGTAAATAGAACGGTTTTATTAAGCATCTAAATAAAATCAACAATAATTAAAAGAAAACGGTTAAAACACTCCTTCATTTTTCCTTATAATCTTTTCACAGTTATTTTAAAAATTTTTGCATTAAATATTTTAATATGTTGTGGTACCTTAATATAAAAAGTGATTATTTGGTAATATATGGAACCCTTACTGATTCTAGTTCGTATGTTTCATTTCGTAGAATAATTAAGTATATTTTTACATCTCTATAACTTACAGTAATATCAGAATGTTTAATTTTTCCAAAAATGGATATCCTTTATACACATGACATTATACTCCTTATACAAACTTGAATATAGTCTGGCCAAATAATACATTTTTTATTGCTTTATTTTGTGTAATTTGTAAAGTTTTAATACTTTTTGAAAAGTTGATACCGAAATTATATTTAAATATTGTAAATGTAAATGAATAATAGGCAAATAAATAGGTTGTAGCACAGCCATGTCAAACTCAAAAGTCACTGGTGGGCCAAAAGCATGAAAACGATCGACTAGGTGGGCCGCAAAACTTTGTCTTAAAGAAGACAAACTACTGAAAATCTTGAGAAAAAGTACTATTATTATAGGATTTAAAAAAAATGTTTTTTTAAAACCCTGTATCTCCAAAGTTAAGACTTTTAGGTTCATATTAAACTTTTTTCTTAAAAGGTGCAAGAATCACCCCCCTTTAACATTAGCACCCAATTAGGAAAAGCCCTGTATAGTACTTCACAATGACGCCCCCTGTACAAAGTAATATGACAGACGGAGGCAAACGGTCACTTTTGTTATACCCGAATAGCCCAAAGTCGAACTGCATAAGTTAAAATTTTGATAAATCTTGTTCACTGGAATCAGTGCTGGCTCCCCTACTATAACTACATTGATGTGTTAATTTTGGAAAAATATGAGTTCTGTAGTTTTTCAAATATTAATTGCAATATTAGATATTTTTTGACAGCCGGTATTGAACAGAAAATTAATTATTTTGAAGCAGTTTATTGACAGCTACTTTATGAACAATTTTACAAAATATATGAAAAAAAAAAGCCATTTTTGAGGTTGACGGCTGTGATTCTAATGGTTCGATTCCTTCTAAATAGGTGTCTTCCTCTGAAAATATTGAAGTTTCGTCGTCACTACTTGAAGATCTCAGTGTGATAACTATATCGTCAATAACCGTTTCAATTTTGCCATCAAGTTCCCAGTATTTATCTTCAATAGAATGAACATGTTTAACATGCGATTTCCAATTTTTAGCCGATATTGAGTCAATCGCTTCTAATGTTATTTTATTTACATATTTAGTTGAAAGTTCACCGGTGTTGCGCTCTCGAATATATTTTTTTACTCCTGCCCATGCAAGTTCAATAGGGTTGAGGTCGCACATGTATGGAGGCAGCCTTAAAGGTGTATGACCGAGGTTACGTAAAAGACCGTCAATTTTATACTTTTTTGTCTAGGCTTGTTGGCTGATATTACTTCATATAATTGATATTTTCTCCATGCTGGATAACATACAAGATTGTTCGATTTAAGCGACGATATCATATGAGTTTTTGTGGAGTATTTAGTTGGCACTTTATCCTCTACGTGAGAATGATAAGACGCATTATCCATTACCATGACTGATTTGGGAGGAATGTTAGGTAGAAGCTTCTTGAGCAACCACTTTTAATTAAATTATTTTATTATAAATTATCTCTATTCATCTGTCCATGATAGTCTCCAGTTGTTAGTCCCGAACGAAAAACTAAAGCAGCACCTGGAACAAATCCGGCTTCTGAACCAGCATGAATTATAATAAAGCGACTACTAGAGAAGATTCCCTGAACAACACCTGTAACACTTTCACTTTGCCAGCATTTGTTCACTGTTATATCATTATCTACCCAGGTTTCGTCTAGATACACAATATTGCGTCCTTCTGGCCTATAGTGCCTTACAGTTGATAGATATTTCATCCGCCATGCGCCAGTGAAAAATATTTGGTCTCTCAATGAGCAATTTTCGTTTATTTTGGCACTTGCGCCAAACAAAACCATTTGCTCGTAAAAGCCGATTTAAGGTTTTAGACCCGTACGGAAAAATCTATTTTGTTCTTTACAGCACGAAGTAGGGGTTTGCAGGTCGGAACCTTTTTCAAGTTTATATAAAAGTCCTCTATTGTTCGTCGAATTACTTGAAAATCACCGTCGTCAATTTTATCTTTGTATGATAATCGGGATCTTTTTTACCAGGAGATTTTGAAGGTGACGTAGAACATGAGCGATCATTATGTTTTCTTTGAATTTTTCTTACACTATTCGAAAAACCAGTGTAAAATGCAGGGCGTTCTGTTCGATTTTGAATTGGAATAGTCAAACTATTATTTTCAGCTTCACTAGTATAGGCCTCTATAACGCTCGCAATAACTTCACGTGCACCACTTCGAATTGTTTTTCCTCTTTTGCTTGCCATCTTTACTTCAAAATAATAATTCAAATTCAACGCAACGCATTTATATAGAAATGAAAACAAATGCTGGAAATGTATAGGCGCCACTGGAAATAGCTTGAACCTTCGAGCGGCAAGTGCATGGAGATTCTAGGCACATCCCAATTACAAGTGGACCAGTGCGAAATTTACTAAATCCTCGATTAATTTTCCGTACCGCTTAGCTGGTGCACTTTATAGGTGAAGCGGCAAACTATTACAACAAATAAAATAACATAAAATTTATTTGCGTACACCAATTTTACTTTTCCGCCCGGTTTTCTTTCGTGTCCCGCAGTTTATGCCTTACAAGTCAGAAAGTGTGACAGATTATCCTCTGCTAACTGTTTTTCCCACATCATCTTACACTTGAAAGCTTTCACATTATAATGCATATCTGTAATAACTTGACGTGGTCCTTGCAATTTCGTATTTAAGTCCGACAAGTGTTTTGTGGTATCTTCCATAAATGAAAGATCTTGTAAAAAAGGTACATCGCGTAATAAGCTGACATCTTCTCCTTTTGTTTCCATGAAAACGCGTACTTCTTCTTTGAGTTTCCAAAACCGGTCGAGTACCATAGAACACAAAAGCCATCGCACCTCTGCATAATATGGTAAACTAGTGTACTCACTTTCTAAATCACGTAAAAATGCAGAAAACTGTCGCTGATTAAGGCCTCATGACCTTATGAAGTTTATATTTTTTTTTTCACTGACTTTAAAACACTTTCCAACTTGATCACTTTTTTGAGCAAACAAATTTCTTGGTGGATTATACAATGAATATGATGAAAATCTGGTTTCTCACTGCCCGTTTTTCTGATCTTTGTCCAGTCATTGAAGGAGCTCTGTCTGTTGCAACGGAACACATTTTTGACAAATCTAAATTGTACTTTTGCAGAAGTCCATAAACAGCATTGAAAATATCCTTCCCAGTTGTTGTATCATGCAATGGTACTAATTCCAGTAATTCGTCATACACATTGATATCTGTATCAACCGCACGAAGAAAAACAGCGAGTTGCCCCACACCACACACATCCGTACTTTCGTCATAGGCAATAAAAAATGCAATGAAAGAGTCTGATTTTGTTTTTATCTGATCACTTATATTGGCAGCCGACTCAGTAACTCTTTCAGCGACAGTATTCCGGGACAAGGATATATTTTGAAATGCCTTCACGCTCCCGGGACTTACAATTTCCGCGGTCTTTACAAGGCACTCTTTTATAAATTCACCTTCAACAAATGGTTTTGAGTGTTTCGCGATCAACTCTGACAGTACGCAGCTCGCTTGAAGGACAGATTCATTTTCTTGCTTTGGACGTGTAAACATAAGCTGCTGACCTTTCAACCGTGATTTAAACTTATTTAACTTTTCGTTTCTGACCATGTCTGTATACTTGTCAAACATAGTTTTATGAATATCATAGTGAGGTTTCATATTATATAATTTTGGGACACCGACTGTACTATTACAAATCAAACAAATAATTTTTTCTTTCACTTCACAGCAAAAAAACTCCCCACTTTTCTTGAAAGATACGATGCTTATCTACAAGTTTCCTCTTATTTTCAATTGGTTTTGAAAGAGAGATGTTAAAAACTGTATCCGAAATAAATTATAATAAGTACTGTTAAGTGTTGTAACAATAAGTACGCAACTCAACTCAAAACTCTATCACAACTGACTCATAACTGACTAAACACTGAACGACTGAACTCAATTGAACACGGCTAATATACGGATTGTGATTTCTCGAGTTCTTTCCAGAATGTTCAGATAGCGTCATCAGTGTTTTTGCGCGATAGAATTTCATGGAACAAGCCAGATAACGTTTGGATTTAGATTTTAAGTTGAGTATGTATAGTTCATCCTCCTAAACATAGATGGCACTATGTACAATTGTACATTTTATTATACCAATCGTTGTTGCAGCGGCGCGCACTTTCAAGAACGGTGTTCAACTTGTTCCAGGGCCGCATTATCTGGCTGTTTTCAAAACTGATTTGGGCCGCAAAAAATGCTGACTGGGCCGCATGTTTGACATGGCTTTTATAGCATATAACTTTGAGCTATTTTTTTCTCAGAATACTAATGGACGCTACGAATTTCTGTTTTAAAAAATCAATATGTTAATTCCACTTGAGAGCTTTAACTACTACCAAACAAATCGACATAAAATTTAGGCTGAATCGTTCATGATTCCAATATTTTTATATCACAATTAATATATTTTATTTTTTCATCTGAATCACACCTATGTACAAAATAGTTATATCATGAGCATGTAATATAATATTTCCTATCATTTTTAACGAAGTGGTTAAAACTCCGCCGGCTTTTTTATGTATCCCAGACCACCTACCGATGGAATCAGAACCATTATACTAACAATTCCCGTGGTAAGCCAGTATATAAGCAAAAACGAAGTTGGGCGAAATATAGAGTTTGTTTACTTTCATTTAATCTGTCATACTGCAGTGATTAGATGGTTGCCAGTTACTCGGAACGTAGTGGTTCAAACCTCCTGCGGTGTCACTTTTTTATTTTTTTAAATCAAAATCCTTAATTTTGTGTCTAAGTGTTTTTAATCATCACACAACGTCTTTCGTTAGCTCAGGTTAGGCATTTTTTTTAAGTAAAAAGCGTATCAACAAATGTAGCGATTTCTCACAAATAGTTGCCTTGCCATTCACGAGTCTCATAGGTTTAGAAATCACGTTTCCCGCACATTTTTACAAATAAATATGCTATATTTGTGCTAGTGTTTATGTATTAATTTCGGTGAAATTTCGAAGTAGGGACCCGAAACCGTCGGACGGTAAAGGTTATCTAAAATTTATTAGGTTTACCGGCGGAATTATTAGTATAGTGATGCTAATTTGTCATCACGACTACACAAAAACGGCGGCGGACATTTAATCACTTCGTTTTTTTAAACTTAATAAATAATTTATACAGATAATAAAAAATGTAGGGCCAAAAATTGACGCTTGAAGAACTCTACAATAATTAATATGAACTAGTTTCCTAAATATAATTTTTATGCATATTTTTTGCTGCCGTTGACTTAAATAACTTTTATATATGTATGCCTTAGTATTGTACCTTACTATTTATTTTCTAATTTTAAATATTTTTTTTCTTTAAACAATACTCTGTAAGGGGAAATGTGCAACACTTTAATAAGCCCCAACGTAATGTCCTTATATTCTGGAGATGATTTAAGCTTAAAATAAGTTTCCAAAGATGTGCTTCTCGGCCCCTTATTCCATTTAGCTTCTTTCTTTTTTAATTCACTAATTTTTAATTACAAAATATATACAAAAAAGAAGCATTTGGTGTTCTATTGTGCCAGCTTTAAAATTTGTATCTTGACTGGTTTAAAAAAAAAACGAAAAAGATTGGGGCTATCACGGGCGTCTCTAAATTTAAGCAATATGCGGTTCTATGGGTCTGATGCTACCAGTTGTCGAAGGTAATGCACTTGTAACCGCTTGATGCGAGCGATAGGTGTGCTGTTTAAAGTTCGTGTACTGCGTAAAAAGTTAACAAAAAGAGGGCGCATACGGCAGGTCGGAAAAAAATCAGTTACAAATTGAACCCTATTTTAAATTTCTAGATTTTGAGCTAAAAGTTGTAGTAGCCAGTCTTAAGAACCCAACAAATAACAATCTTTGTCCTCCATTTTGGTACATGAGCTATGTATGTATGCCAAATTTCAGCTCATTCGAACATCAAAATGTGCAAAAATTGTAAACAGTATTTCCCATATATTTAGCATTGCCGAATAGGAATCAAGATTCCCATATGACCCCACACCCTAGCGGCTGCATTCGCAATGACATACCGTTCAAGTCTATGTATCATGAATACGCGTAGCTATTTTGGCTAAACAGCAGCAGATACGGATAAAAACAATATAAATAATCGATATTAATCAGATACCTGATGACTGTTAAGTTTCTAATTTTGATCGCATTATTAACTTTTTTCTCCTGAACATAGTGTTCTCCAAAGACTCGTAACGAAATAATATAACATTTTAGTTGGGAGATGGATCTGTGATAATCGAAAATTTAGACTGGTATTATAAGTTACGGATGAGTATCTTATTAAGAACTTGTTTCTTGATCTCGTTTTCTGTTTTCAGTTAACTGAATCGATGAACAGGCTGCAATCAGAGAGGGCAAACCTGGAATCAGAATATGAGGCTTTAAGGACGAAACAAGACGCCCTGGGTCAATGGGAATCTCAGCTGTCCGAAATCATTCAGTGGGTGAGCGACGAAAAAGATGCAAGAGCCTACCTTCAGGCTCTGGCCACCAAAATGACTGAGGAATTGGAGTACCTTAAACATGCGGGTAAGTTAGACTTAAAATACCTGTCATTGACTTGAAGGAGCATTAGAGTCTTACCTTATCAGTTGAATATTACGTTGAAACAAATATTACTTTAGTTTGGCTCACTCAAATATCTCAACAATTTTTATGTGGCAAAAAAATGGATATTCTATTCATGGTGATGACCTTCATGGACTTGCTCATGCAAATTTTTCATTGGCCATAGTTTGATCTCAAATGGTTTATTCTACATGTACTAGGTGGGCAACTAAGAAAGGAGGCCGGCTATATCTCAGAAACCGGTTATCGTATAATTTTGGAAAAAAAATAAATACGGCAAAGATAAATTGCTGAAAATTATTGACGAGTTTTTAGGATCAGCAGTAGGGGGCGTAACACTAATGGCTAACTATAAAAGACAGTGTTTTCTCCGCAATTTGTCCGGTTAAGCTGTATCAAAAATAATGAATAATTTTCCTCTGGCACTTATTGCTCTAGTTCTTTAAATAAAGCGGGAGAGAGTTAATTTTTTGAAATTTAAATATTGATGACACCAGTGTGTCGTATAGCTTTATAAATTATATCTTTCTAGTTTTGCTGGTAGAGGGTGCTGTTTGGAAATCGACATAATTTAGAGGCCATTAAATATTAAAAACAATACCAATTGCCAAAATGTTTATTTTAAGTATTAATAATAATAAAAGACATAAAGCCAAAAATTATTTAGCTCTTACGTTATTCTGATAAACACAACAATTAAATGTAAGTTGGCTATGAAATAAAACATAGAAATATGTAAAACTTTACTGAGTTTTGTGATTGTAATAAGAATTGAATTATCCAATATTAATATTGATTTAAACCAAGGGTCTTCGACCCGCCTTCTAATTTCTTGTGGCGAAAGAGTGCCAACTAGCACTGAAGATGCTACCTGTGCGATAAGTGATTATAGTGAGTTGATGTTTTGACGCGTGTAAGGCCGTTGTGGCGTGCAGTCGCGCAAGTTTAGTTTTATCGTGGACATTTTTAACGGATAATTAAACTCGTTTGTTCTACCTTGACATTAAAAATAGCTTCTACTTCGGGTAAAAAACGAAAAATTAGTGAAGAAAGGCGGATATTTCAAGAAAAGTGGACTGAGTTGTACTTGTTCGTTAGTGTTAATCAAAAACCCGTCTGTTTGGTGTGTCAAGATTCCCTTTCAGCCTTGAAAGAATACTACTTTAAAAGATATTACTATACAAAGCATGCCATAAAGTTTGAGACATTCAATGGACAATTACGGCAAGATAAAGTGAGAGCTCTAAAAAGTCAGCTTCAACGATAGCAAGATAGTTTTCAAAAGCAGAACAATGAAAATTAAGGCAAATCCGTACTTGATCGCTTATAACATAGTTTTACAGTATTTTTTTACATGAAAAAATAGCTTTGAAGTCAAAACCTTTTACTGATGGTGAATTTAACAAGAATGTATGGAGGCCGCCGCTGAAGTATTGGCCCGTCTCAAAAACCACTTTTTTCTAATGCTAGTTTATCCGGTGTTACTGTCGTCAGAAGAATCGAAGAGTTAGCGGCAGACATTGAAAATTCATTAAAAGAACGTCCATCTAACTCCGTGTACTATTCTGTTGCGCTTGGCGAAAGACAGATTTAACCGATACCGCTCAATTAGCTATATTTATTCGGGGCATTGATGAATTTTGAAATCACTGAAGAGATGGCTGCCCTTTTTCTGATTAAAGAAAGTATAAAAGGATGTGACAGTACTGAGACGATATAATTTAGAATTGACAAACCTTTTTGCAGTTTTAACAGATTGTGCACCATCCATGGTAGGAAAAAATGAAGGGCTCATTTCATGCATTACCATTGTATTGTTCACGAACAAAATCTTTGTGTAAAATCCACAAATATTTATGAGATGATGAAAGTGGTCGTAAAAACTGTGAACATTAATGCCGAGTATGGTGATGAGACATATTTTTCTGAGTTTTGTTGGCTGAGAGGAAAAATGCTAAAACGCGTTTTTGATCTTAAGAAGGAAATCGCCTCCTTCATGGAAACTAAAGGGAAACCAGTTCTCCAATTAAGTGATCCCGACTGGCTGCGTGACTTTGGATCTCTCACGGACATCACGCTGCACCTCAATGACGTGAACACAAATCTACAGGGAAAAGTATATCTCATTAACAACACTGTGAAGACATTTGAGTTTAAACTGGATTTATGGAAAATCAATTGTTGAAAACAGAGTTTACGCACTTTCCTAAACTGAAGAGTTGCGAATGTACAGATGTGGATAAATATGTCGAAGCACTAGATTTACTCAAAAAAGATTTCCAATCAAGGTTTTCTGACTTCAGAGATAATGAAAATTACATCAATCTTTTTGCCCGACCATATGCCAGAAAATTGTCAGATGGAGCTTATCGATTTGCAGTGTAATTCGGAACTGAAAGAGAAGTTCGACATAGGTCTTCTTGATTTTTATTCAAAATATGTCAATCAAAACTCGTTTCTTGCAATCCGAAAACAAGCCCAGAAAATGATGTCTCTGTTTGGGAGCAAGTATGTGTGCGAGCAGCTGTTTTCTCGTATGAAGAATGTGAAGTCTAAAACAGGGTCGAGAGTTATACACGCACATCTGGAAGGAAGTTTGCGTGTTGCAACTACAAAAATAAAATCAAATATCGACACACTTGTCAAAAATAAACATTATCAAAAATCGCATTGATTGATGGAACGTTTCAACCAATAAAGACTATTACACTCTGAAATTATATGTTTTTTATTTTATTGATATGGTGGTAAAGTGACGTGGACCATAGTGGCCCTTCGGACGATGTTAAATCGATTTTTGCACTAAAAAAGGTTGAATACCCTTGATTTAAACAATTAAAGCATGCGTTTTCTAGAGGCAAATCCGTACTTGATCGCTTAAAACATAGTTTTATAGTATTTTTTTTTTACATTAAAAAAATTACAAAAATACGTGTGGAGATTGTTCTAATACCTCAAACAGGGATTAAACTCAACATATAATTATGATTACATTTTCATGTATTCGACCTCTTTGACGTCTTCCATATAATTGGCGCGTTTCAGAGCACCGTACCGGATATATTCTTGTGGCAATAACTCTTTCTGTATACTCTTAAAATAAGTTACAAATATATCAAAAGATTTTTTGTTAGAAAAACTTAGCAGAAAACTGTAATGAGAAAATGTAAAAAATATTTTTACGTATTTCTACATGCTCCCTCTTTTGCTTCATAGCTTACTTACTTTTAATTATTTGGAATCATATTTTCTTATGCATTGGTTTAGCATGATAATCTAGAGCTATATAAAGTTTCGCTTTATGCCATATATTATTATTCATACCATTAAAAAGTTGGCGGTATAACGCATAAAAACGTAACGCTTTGTGTGTTGTTGAGAATCACCCGATATATCTCCGGTTTATTCGACTCATTGGAACTTACTATTTCCAGTGGATATTTTTTGCCCACATAGTTTCTGTAGTCATCTATTCGGCCTTTGAAAAAATTTTATAAAGGAATTTTGTTTATTTATTTATGGCGTGTCGTTAATATATTTGGTTAAAAAAATATCGTTAATATCTTTGGTTAAAAAAAAGAGCTTGGGGTTAGGTGGCTTGTTGGGTTTTTAGGCATCTTTGAACCTATATAGGAATATATGTATCATAGTAAATTTGGTAAATTTCGTTAATATAAATTGAAATTATCTGTATTTAGATTTTAAAAAATTAAGTGTGACTGACCATTATGTTTAAAGAACTGGATCAATAAGTGATAGAGCAAAATTGTTCATAATCTTTTGTATATTATGTTGCTGATATTTTTGACATCGCCTAACTGGACAAAGGAAAGAGAAAAAAATGACTTGAAAAAGTAAAGAGAAAATACTGTTTTTGTGGTTAGCCATTAGTGTTACGCCCCCTAGTGGTCATCTTAGGAACTTGAAAATAATTCCCAGTAATTTCTCTTGACCTCTTTTACTTACTTAAGTATTTTTTTCGCAAAGTTGTGAGATGATCGGTTTACGATGAATATTTATTTTAATATAAAATAATTAAGTCCTAAGTCCAGTTTATATCATCTGCTGATGATGCTAACTTGGTTAGCGAAACGCGCGCCCAGAACGTAACAAGTTGTAGTGTAGTGTGGTTAGAACTCTTGTATTTTGATAAAATAATTAAATAGTTTGGGATTTTTGTGTGGAGTGTGATAAGCCCTGACTTACACGAAATATATATATCACTATATTAGAATAGCTAACAAATCACATTTCAATTTTTTATCAATACTTTTTTATTTAAACATTTAGCTAATTTCCAATTATCTTGTGCTTCCTGTAGTTAAAAACGTTTATTAATTAATGTACATTTTAGGTGTGTCCAATACTGTTGGTGGTGCAGACAAAAACTGGAGGAATAGGCGGTCGCAAAAATTAGACAAGATGGAGTTACTGAACCTGCAGAGCTCGTTACAGAGCGAGATTCAAGCCAAACAAGCAATAAGCGAAGATCTAAGTAAAACTAGGGAAGCTCTTCTGGCGGCCCAAAAGTAAGTGGAAAGTAATCTTATACTGATACTTAAACTTAATAGATGAAAAGTAATTTAATGCAAATTATATATATATATATATATATATATATATATATATATATATATATGTGTGTGTGTGTGTGTGTGTGTGTGTGTGTATCCCTATCTGGAACGACTGTACAATATTTTCCTGTTATAAAAAAAATTGTATGTACATACACTACAGAGGAAAGAATAAAAATGGTACAATTTTTAAGAGACAAAGGAAACTACAAAAAAAATAAAATAGAAATAAAATTAATGTCGTTATGTTGAAGTAGGGTTACTGAGATTAATGTTCTGAATATTTAAAATAAGTTTCAAAACAAGTCATAGTCAAAGATAATAATATTTTAGGAATTTATGCATTATACTCCGTGATCCATATGTCGATACTGTGCTTCCAAGAAATGTGGCCTATGATGCATTAGATGTTGTGGGATATTAAAAATAATTTCTAATATAAAAATTATATAAATATATTTTATTAAAGCAGCTGAGAATCTAAAATAAATTTTTTTTACTTTACTTATCCTTGTAAAATTATTAAGGTAAGTATTTTAAAATTATGTTGAACTAAAGCGTTTTCTCTAATTCATTTACGAAATTTTAGGTCATTTAACTGCCCAACCAAGAACGACCCTTTTAATTTTTTAAAAATCACCTATCTCTAGCAGATTTCCAGGAATTAGTGTCGTTTTACAGAGTTTCCAATTCATTGTGGGTGTTTTTTTTTTACGATATTATTATTGAAAATATGTTAGAGAAGCTAGATCCAAAAATATTTAGAATGATCGTAGTCCTCGCAAACGTCTTCTAACCCAACAAATAGAGGCAATTTGTGTGGGAAACAGACGTCTAATACTGCTTCATGACATTCCCATACATAACCTGTGGATATTTTGTAGTTCTTTAGCTATAGTTATGTCAGCTAGTTTGGCTTGAACAATGCTGTCATGTTTATCTATTGACCATATATGATGTGACAGTCAAGGTATAATTAAAGCTCTTTATCCGATACGGTCAATTCGTTACATTCTGGACTGCAAGAGAACTCTAGAGAGGCTTTGCGAATCTAATACGTTAGCCGGATTTGGGTGCCTGACCATCAGGGCTTTGGGGTTAATGATATAGTCTTGCAATACTGCTCATATGAGATGTATTCCCTTTTTAGTTCTGGTTCTAAGTAAAGATATTTCTCTTCGATGCAAAGTTTAGTGAGGTGTTTAGATAGATACATAGGTACAATATATTTCTTTATTTTCGACAGTTTCAATGTTTAAGCATCGTCAATAATGCATGAAAATGAGGGCAAATTATAGAGACAATAAAATATATCCAGTAGCCAATTTTTATTTATAAGATATGCAATTTAAAATTCTATAGTCTTCGACTTGCTCCAAATTAACACTAATCCAAAACTCAATTTTGTAAAAACCTGTAATCAACCTATTTCTACACTAAACTTCGATGAATATGATCGAAATACTTTTTTAATGTCTATAATGAGGTGTTATTGATAGATTTTTTTGAAACCCAATTTGTGTTTTGGAAAGAAAATTATTTCTAGATAAAAAGTCAGTCAGTCAGGCTTTAAAATCCCATTTTTTACTGTCTATTATTTTGTTGCTCATAATGATTTTTTTTTAACAGACCACTGATGTATTGTGCCAATTCTGGCTCCGTATTAGGGGTCAAGAATAGGGTTCTATCGTATTTAATGTGGTTCGAGACCATGTTTATGACTTTCACTCTGTCGTTCTTATGAGAGATATTTTTAGTAAGGTTTAAAGGTGAATTTGTAAAGAACATATTGAAACCCATTGGCGATATGGAGTTCTGAGTGCTAGTTGAGAAGAATAGATGCTCTCATTGGCTTAAATCACCTTTTAAATATTGTCATGAATGCAACATTTCAGATATATTAGTTCTAATTTAAATGAGAACTATTCTGCGTTTTAGGGATCTTCGTGAATACAGACAACGAAACGAAGCCTTAGCACTCGATTTGAAACGAAAAGAAAAGCAAATCAAAGACTTTCAAAACCGGTTAGACTCCGAAGGATGTAAGTACCATTACATTTTTTTTCTGTTATCGTCTGTTGGTCTTATGTTTTCTTTCGACATTTTTTCTTTACTTTTAAAAAGTTTGATTTTTGAGTACTTGTGTTTATTGGTTATTTGATTTTTTTTTTACAAAATACACAATCATGTAAAATCAAACGTTTTAAAGCATTTTAAACACCGGGGTTGATATAATCATAATTATTATGCTGTCGAAATTGCTGTAGAGTATAGAAATATGAAAAACACTTTTTTGTTGATTTTAATTACTACCTCTTTTGAATATTTGAGAACAATCGGCTTTTAACCAAACTAGACAGGAAATGTAATTAAAAAAAGAGACATATAAAAGTATAATTTTTGAGAAGGTAAATTTTTACAATTGGGCCCTGAATATACTTTAAGTGAACTAGTTTTTTTTTTAATTGGGAAGTTATTTAATTGTCAACTTTTGTGATGAAGGAAAACTGGGTTTGTTGTTATTATGAAACGTTCCCCCGTGTATTTAATCCTAGCAATAAACGTCAGGTATTTTCTACTATGAGCTATATATGGTATGGCACACAAATATAGGTGACGAGATGATGTCTATATGGTTGATTAAGAGCATTTATCGAGTAGATTATATGTTTTTGAAAAATAACCCCAACTGACTCCCTTGTGCAAATATTGATGTGCGCATTTAAGACTGGAGGCAAAGAACCATTCGGTGACTAAAAAAAGGGTCCTCATAATTAAATAAAGGCGCCTTTAGGATGCCTCTAGACGCATTTTAGGATGCACATATGGACGGCGCGGCCGATTGTTTGTGCTTAGTATTAATTACATTTCCAAGTACCTTTATATCATGTTTATACGTTTCAAGGGGCATAATTTTACTTTTTGTATTTTTTTTATCAATAATAATTTCTTTTTCCTTTGTAATATTTGCCGATTGCGTTTAAGTGTTCATAATTGAACATTCATTTGCTTATAAAAATTTCTTCGGCGGTCAAGAATTTCAATATTCGGCCATGAGCTCTGTTTTACTAAACAAATGCTTTTAAAAATCCTTATGATACCCAACAAAAAGGTGTGATTCTATAAATGATAGTTATCGCCAGTTAAAAAAAATCAGTGGCCACATTTTTTACTGATCTTTAGCAACTTTTCTCCAGGTGTTTCTTCGTGCCATTTTGTTTTCAGGAATGACAAATATATAAATGTAGATATTTTTAAAATTAAATATTAAGGGTGTTTTACATATGAAGTAAAGAAGAACTAGATTATCGTTAAATTATTTTATAATGTTTCTGCATTGCTGCATTTACATATAAACCTAATTTAAAATGTGGTACATTTGATTCTCTCTATGGGATTAAATTTGGCTGGATTTTTCAAATTTTTCATGTAAAACGTGAATTTTCTTTGACAATCAGATAAGTAATCGAGAGTGTGAATGTATTGTGTATATTTTTTTCGCAGTTGTGCTTTTGATTTTTTCTCTATCTCAAAGTTAGATTTTGTAATCTGTTATTCAGTCGATCAACTGGGATTGTTTTCCTTGCAAATGAATTGAGTTTTTGGGTAGCTTTTCCAGTGGGTGAGTGCTGCGAGGTAAGATTTTTCTTGCCAATGTTTCTTTCATTTTGAGTTTCTTTTATTATTGTTCTAAACTGCTCGTTCTTTGTTGTAAATAAAATTATGTTAAGTTTGAGTTTCAGAAGTTGTGAAATCTTTGGTCTGTGGTAATTTGCAACTTTTGCAAATTGCTCGTCAAAATCTTATTTGACATTTTCAGTGATTACTGTTGGACTCTCGTCGGTAAAGGTCGTTTTTTTAATAAGAAATAATTAAATTATTAAAATAAATCCTCAGTGTGATGGGACAGCTTTTCTTAGATATTAAAGCATTATATTACAGTTAGTAATCCATCTCTTTTCTACATATACAATAAGATATTTTGCTCTTGGGAAATAATGTCTATTATGCCTCTTTTAGCCATTCCTGTCATGGAAACATAAGCTTCCTCGCCTTCATTTTCTGTCTCTAGAAATCAGTGGCCTTCTTTAATTCTCGAAGTATTCTGTTTCTGTTGTCCACCACTTGACGTATTATTTATATGGGTTGAATTTAAAAAAAAGGGCAATTAAATAAAAGAATAACATTTTTTTCATCTGTTTCCATTTGTGTTTAAAATAGAACTGTCAAACCTGGTAGCTAACTTAAAATCACCAGAAATATTATTTGATAATTTCGAAATATAGGTACTTTTCAAACATGGCTAATTTAAAGAAAATAAAAATTATTATGGTGCAATTGTTTCTTGTTATATTCTTTTAATTCAAAAAAGAAAAATCCCTAAGCTTTTTTAGCTATTAATGGGAACGTCTTATAAGGAATTATGTGTAATTCAGTTCAGTAATAATCATATACAATAGAAGTAACATTTAAAATTTTCTTTACAATTAAATTTGTATAAATATTACAAACATTTTTTTTTTATTATCAGTACTTTCCATATACAGGGTCTATTAATTTAACTGAAACATATATTCAATAACTTGAAAACTACCCATCAAATGTATTTGTGATGCCATCTGTGTAAGAATTATGATATACAATTTTTTAATGCAATACCCCATATATTGTTTTTTTTTAGTCTCTTAAATATTCTAAACACATAAGTTACAAATCCTATACACAAATTTAAGAATTTGCCAGTTATCGCCCTCTATAGCCTAAAAGGTTAAACTTAGAATCTAGGTGATATTATTTAGACGCAAATCTCAAAATTCGGCACTGATATTCATTTCCGATTTGAATAGATGTCTTGAGTTTTTACATTAAGTTGATGTCATCCAACAGATTTTTATACAGCTGAAAATATGAAATGCAAGGAATATATGGTGGAAAGTTAATCACAATTTTCAGATGCCGGTTTCGAAAACAATTGAATTTCGGTATAGACATGGTCGTAATTTCGGCTTTTTCACTGGGATTACAAGGCCTAGCGGCGGGGGTCCGAGTACTCCCAGGGTGAACGGTGGCAAAATACTGGGTTGGTCAATTGGGGGTCGCAACTGCCACCCCTTTCACCCTCCCAAATGATCCCACTGGGTATAGAATATGTAACACAAAACGTGTTTAGAATATTAAAGAGTTCTCAAAAAAATGTAGGGGGCGTTGCATTTAAAAAATATATGACGTCAGGATCAAATCGGTGTTACTAAAAGATTAGGAGTCGAGGAAATCAATTTGAAGCATAAAATAATTTTTCCAATTTATGAATAGTTTTCAAGTTATAGACTTTTTTCCAGTTAAGTGTACCACTCTGTACAAATAGTGTGTGTTTTATAAAATGTCTTGATTTTTTATATATTTTACTGCTTATAATTTATTCTAAAATATCACATCTACAGCAATTATAGAACGAAATCAACCCCAGTGTATATTAGCACTCTGAGGCGGCCCTAGTGGTAATGTTTTTTGTTATGTATGTATACACAGTCGGTTCGTGGCTCAGGCAACTACCTTTGGTCATCGGTATCACGTCGTGCTTTTGGGGAGTTATGTTGATCTACCTGCGATTCTACGGTTGACAAAAGCAATCCCTCTTAACAAGAAATCAAAGTAAAACTTAAGCATCGCTTTCAGTCGCATTTTTGATAAATACAGGCCTGGGCAAACAGATAAATAGAAATGAGACACTTTTTTTTAATACTACATTGATTATTGAGAATGGGTTAATTTTGAACAGTGAAAAGTGTCTAATCTATTCTGTGAAAATTACAATTTTTGATTGACTTCTTTTTCATTGTTTATATTATATTTTATTTTGGGACATTTGATCACATTAACAAATGTTAAGCTGGTGTCGAATCATAGTAATAGTTGGTCGGATAAGGTCAAACTGAATAACAAAAACCAACTTCTCGAAATTTATCAGATAAAATTAGATTTTCCATGTTACATATCAATTTGTCACATTAAGATACCATTGGTTCATTCTAATTATCTGTTTTATCTGGAATGTATTTGTGAGACACTAACTTAAAGTGAGTCAAGCTGTGTACGTATTTTGAGGTGTGAGAGAGTAGGACATATTTTTAGACTTTTATAACGCTAAAAGAATTTCACTATTACATAAATAGTTTATTTTATATGAGAGAAAAAGCAAATCCTTTTCATTTGAGGGACGCCATATTTTTTAAGATAGCTTTTGAACACTTGCAATCGTCTTGAGATTCGAAATGTTACCTGTGTTTCTATTTCAACACTTGCTCTAGCGTGTGAATTAACTTAGTTTAAGTGTTATTAGTCTTCTAAATAAAACCTGCATATTAAGTTGATATACATAGGATTGAAAACATATTTGAAGGATATGTGTAATTAAACACTCTTTTCTTGGAGTTTACGAAATCTTACTATGGGATATTTTATTAATTTTAATGTACCATCTATTGACCTGTAAAACAAAACCCTTTTTTTTTAGACCACAACAAAACAGTAGTAATGTTCTAAGTGTGATGTAGTAACTCATGCCACACTCAAAGAGACGCCAGCATATCTGGAAGTTATTATGTTCATTTCTGTAGGGGAATATCCACAATCGGTCTTTTAGGTGCTAGAACTACTGTAAACATATTAGGTATTATTTTTTTAAGACAAACACTCTTCATTAAACTTTGAGGAGCTTGATTTTTTAAAACCCTGAATAATTTTTATTAAGCCAAAGCATTTTTGCATTAAATACGTTTATCTGTGATCTCCCCATCAATATTTTGAAACCAAGGTAAAGAGTAATAGATTGCATTTTGATTTTTTTTAATGCACACAGTTTTATTAAACTTGGTGAAAATTAGTATATGGAGGACGAAAAGATATTTCGTTTTGAAATTTTGTCTATGATGACTGCTGACAGTACCTTCTAAATTTAAAATCGAAAGCAATGATTTATTGAATAACACAATTTTAGCTGCTGTAAAACGGCCCATTCTATTTGATTCCATACATTACTATTTGGCATTTATTTTTTCAAAAAGTTTGAATTTTCTTGTAGTGCTTTTACTATCATCTTCGGGAGTTCAACACTTGACCGAGGATGAAGAAGTCTAAAAAATAACTAGCTTCTCAAAATTTTATTTTTATTTGTTGGGGCTCCAAAAATTTTTACAAAGTGCAGTAAAAATGAAAATGAAAATCTATCAACTACAACAACATACCTACTTCATTGGAACTTTATTTTAAGCAAGTTTTAACTTAATGAGCATGGTTTGGAATACTCCTCTGTTTGACGTTTTTGATATGGTATGCTCTTGAACCACTTTTTATAATTTCTAAACATAAGTCTCTAATATATGGAAGAACCAGTTCAATTTAGGATTTCTAATGCCATAGCTAAAAATGTATTAATTTTCTTGTACCAAGTCTATATTATCTTTAAATTTAGTTAAGTTCTTGCCAACTTAAATCTGGTTAAGGATACTGAAAATCAATTTAGATTTTTGTGCAGACTCCAAAATAAAATAATGTGTAATAATTCACCTTGTCAGTTGCTATAACCTGGCAGCACCGCATAATCAAAAATATATTTCCAAAAGGTGGAAACCGACCATCACGACCAAATTTCGAACCGAAATTAATTTCGTGCTGCAGAAACTTTTAGTAGGCCACTGAGTTTGGTGCACCTTGTATATAGATATTAGAATAGTGTAATTACGTTTTCTTCAAACTTTTTTTAATTGTATTTCTTTATGAAAATAAAAATCATATTACGGGTACTTACTGCTTCTTGGGATTGACAAGAACTGTAAGATATATTTGTAACAGTATACAAATGATAAATGGACTAACTGCATTTGTGCACGTTGAAATAAGGCTATTAATCTAAATATATCTAAACATTTTTATTATTTCTATCTTTTTCCATCCGAAAATATTTTGGTAATTTTACGTTATTAATTTGAAGCTAAAGCTGTTCCAAATTTAACCCCGAAATAACATTAACTTTAATTCAAATCATTTATCCTTCCTGCCCATTTGGAATATGACAGCCAGATAAGAGCGACCTTCCTATGTCAAAATTAGTTTATGCAGAAGGCATTTTGGTGTAACATGTGTTACGAAAATCGGATGGGTCATATAATCCACTATCATGAAACTTGTCTACGTTTAATGGATATTAAAATCGTAAATTTTAACCAGGTTAATTCCGACCATTTTAATAAGAACATTAGTTGAAAACGTGAAATTCTAATAGGCTTTCACTACTCGTATGTAGCTAACTTGATAATTTCAATTTAGTAGATTTAAATAAATATTCTTATTATTCGTATATTGAAATCGTCATATACAGGGAGTAAATTAATCATGTCTAAAATTATGGGAGATGATTTGTCTCGTAAAAATAAGAAAAATGTCATCAATAGGGGTAACGATTGTTTTTGAGGACAGAGTGTTTTTTTAGTTGTGACCTCTTTAACCCTCTCGAACTTTTTACTGAGGGGTCACTGGCAACTTTTACAACATGCAAATTTCTTCGTTCTTTTTTATAACTTTTTGATCCTTCTGACGTTTTTCGTCATTTGTACCCTTTAGAAGTTATTTAGCAAAACGTACATTTTTTCCATTTCCTTCTTGCATTACGAACATCAAATTAGCTAACGTAATTCGGAAAAAATCTTGTAGTTTTTTCTAAAAATTATGTAGTCGCTTTATTGACATTAGTCATAGTGTACCGTGCACCAAATTTGATTAAAAAATCTCTAGAAATGTACGTGGTGTATATAAAAAAACTAAAAAAATATTAACATTTTAAAACCCTGTTTTTTGAAAACGAAGCCTTGGCGCACTCCTATTTATATGATTTTTTTTTATGAATATGAGAAATCATCGTTCACAGAATATTCCATAATAAATTATCTATAAATTTCAATCAATAAAATGTTCTCTAAAGGCTCGCAGATTTGTTTCATCTATATAATAAAATTTCTGATATAGATGAAATCATAGCTATTGTACCACTTTTCATCGTACATTTGTACATTTTTGAAATATCATCACACATAAAAATGTAATTTTTTTACAATTAGGGGTAATTTGTTCTAGGAAACTTATATTTGGGTAAAAGTCTCATTTCGCAGCATTATCAGCAGTTTGACTATTTTTTCGTTTTGTTCTGACCACTTTTTTTTTTTAAATATATACGTGTTTAACGAGAAATACAGGTAACATACCTCTTCTATTTCTGCTATTAATATTTCCTACTGAACATTTTTCATTTAATTTTTTTTGCATTTAGAAAATTTTTTTATTTATATGGGGATGTTGTTGTCCTGATAAGAATGTTTTTATGTTTCCTTGTGCACCTTTAATCCATCATTTTTTTTAAATAAAGTTTTATTTCATATAGGTGATCGTAGGTTCTCTTTCACATTTACGTGAACAATTCACAAATGATCGAAAGGTTATCAAAATTTAGATTAATAATTCCACCCATTTAAAAACTAAATCTCATCCATCTTACACGTCATACATTACACGTGCATTATATTTTGGTTATTCTTTACTTTAGCTTTTAATTATTTAAATGACAGTATTCTGGATTTGTTTTTTCCCTTTTTGTTGACAAGTTTATTGTTAAGTTTGTTTGAACTGAAAATAAAAAAATCTCTAAAAATCGCTATATCGTTTCATTTTTATAACTGATAAACTTATGAGAAGTGTTGTTAATCCATGGCTGCCAGTTAAAAGAGGGATATATTCGTATATTTTTAATTGTAACGGCTCATATTTGACGGGAATGACACTCAAGGTCCAGAAATTGTTAGTTTTATAGCGAAATCATACTAATTGTGTGATAAAAAAATAACAGAAATTGAGCAGTGCCCAGAGTCGAAGTCTTCGATGAGTATGGGGGTGATCTTCCCAGGTATTGCCTTGGAAACGAAAAGTTTTAGTGGAAAATCAGCAAGCATGTTGGAAAATTAGTAAGAAGAAATTTTACTGTTTGAAATAGTCCAATAGCAGAAGTAAAATAATATACATATATTTATTTTCGCATTTTTCCTTAAATTGGTATCTGATCTGGCATATTTGTTAATTTAAAATAATGTTTGATAAACTACAAAGGAGTACACTAAGATAAAATCTAATAAATTAGGTCCTCCTTATTTCAGCCGTTGTATGACGTACAACAAAAAAGTTAAATACGAAATTTTCTTGGTTTAGTTTTTAAGTTATATTATTTTGTATACAGGGTGTTTATATTACTCTGACAAGGTATCGGTTTTCTTATTTTAAATTGAACACGATATATATTTATAGATAAATTAGTAGAGCTTTTAAAGATAAGCCCAGCAATGTAAAATAGTATGGGTCTCATATGCTACGTTTCTGATATATTGGTATTTATCTTCAGCATTTGACGTATATTTTAAAGTTATGTAACTAATATACTTAAACGGTTTTTAAATATCTGCTTGCATCAAAAAATTTTCAACAAATGAAATGGTGTAGTTTGAGAAGTTTGAGTTTTAATTTTTTAAACGTAATCCCCTGTATGTTATCTAAGATTTAAATAGAGTATTGAAAGACGAACTCAACAATATATAATATCATGGGTTAATGAGTCAACGTGAATTATTGACAAATATCTTAAAAACATTTTATTTTCTTTTATGTGAATACCTACGAAGACCTTATTAATACTGGTTATATTATCTATGAATAAAAGATAATATTTTTGTTCTTGATCTCTTCTTTTATTTAGTAAGCATCAGTTGATTAGTGAAATTGAATAAAACAGTAAGGGCTGTTGTTTTTACGATAGTATTAGTAGGAATATGGTTTATTTAGCCAAAAATATTACTCATGAGTTCTATTTAAATACAGCATGTAAATCATGTTATTAATTTATTACAATATGATTATTTTATAAATATATGAATCTTGGGTATTTAATAAATATTCTTTTAACACTTTTTTAAATCTGTTTAACGACCTTTGTGACCTAATCGATGGTTTTAATTTATTTTAATTTATTAGACTATTATAAAACATTTACCCCCGTATTCACTAAAAGGTTTAAGAGTTAAACCAGGTCTAATTGCCATGGTATTTAAAACTCTTAGTTCGCCAGTTATGTTTCGCTTATGCCACTGTCATTTTGTAATTGTGAGATTTAGAAAAATTATTTGTTTGATTGTTATAAATGTCATTTTAAACCTATAACTGTCAAGTTGGACCCAGTCTAAATTTAAACCTCTTAAGTGAAAACGGGTGTTCTAGTCTAACAATTTCGAACTTCTATTTAGGTAAAAACTTTGACAATTTCTAGTATCGTATATGTTATTTTGAAAATTTAGTATAACTAAATTACATAAATGTTCTCAAAGCACGTTTTTTAAATTTAAATTATATATATATATATATATATATATATATATATATATATATATATATATATATATATATATATATATATATATATATATATATATATATATATATATATATATATATATATATATATATATATATATATATATATATATATATATATATATATATATATATATATATATATATATATATATATATATATATATATATATATATATATATATATATATATATATATATATATATATATATATATATATATATATATATATATATATATATATATATATATATATATATATATATATATATATATATATATATATATATATATATATATATATATATATATATATATATATATATATATATATATATATATATATATATATATATATAATTCAATTTGTTTCTTAAACCCGGTATATATTAATTGGACTTCTTTCTTGGGTATAGGTTTATTTGCAAAATCAAACAATGGGATTAACTTGACGTTTCGCCGATCATAGTAGGCTTTCTCAAAAATTTCTCATTCCTTTATTATTTTTTTTTGGTATATATGGCTTTCCTTACCTATCTTCAATTAATTTAAAAAACATTTAGTGGTCTAATTATAAAATGACATTTACAATTTTTCTAAAAATGATATAAAATTTTATACTATTGACAATAATTATTACAAAATTAATGAAATAAGGTTACATACCTGGAAAAATACATGTTGGTTAATCCCATTGTTTGATTTTGCAAATAAACCTATACCCAAGAAAGAAGTCCAATATATATATATATATATATATATATATATATATATATATATATATATGCAAATAAGAAAAAATATTAAATTTTTGACATTTAACCATTGTAATTTTTTTTAAATGAATGATTTGTATATTTCTTCATGCCTAAAATTATACGTGTTGCTTTGTTTTGTAATCTGTTTATTACACCTTCATTGGCATTATATAAAATTGTTGAACAATACAGGTAATGAGGTAAAATTATTGTATTATATATCATCTTTTTCGAAAAATAGTTTAAATCTTTATTAATTCTTTTTATATAGTTTGTTTTTTGGGAAATTGTACAAATTACTTTTTCAAAATAATAAACGTTAAATTTGAATCAATTAAAATTCTTAAGTATTTAAAAGTTAGCCGTCACAACACAAAAAAATTGTTGTTCTTCGTTTGTTTAAGGCTAATTGTAGTAATTTAAGTGGATTTTTTTAGGAATTAAATTAAAAATGATATATTTTAATCACATCACTTTCTAAATACAATTTTTTGTAAAATATTGTACTTCATTTACATCATCAAACTTGCCCTTGATCGCCAGGATGCTAAATACTATCGTCGAAACAATACATTACTGTTTTTATTCAATGTATCTACTTCACTGATACTTACTAGACAAAAGAAGAGATTAGAAATAAAAATGTTACCTTTTTTTAGTTCTAAAAAAAGTTCTGAAGATAATCGGCACTAACTCAGAAAGGATAACTTCTAAACCCACAATATTATATATCGTAAACATTTTTTTCAGTTCTAGCAGATATTTCAAAATCGTTTAAGTGTCATAGTTACATACTTTAACTATCTAAAACCCATACTGTTGGGTTTACCTTTTAGATTATAGATAGGTTAGGAAGTTGATACTTGGTCAGAGCAATATAAACACCCTGTATATGTTAAAATAATATAATTCGAAAACTTAAAATAAACCAAGAAACTTTTGTATTTAACTTTTTTTGAACGTTATAAAACTTTTGAGATAAGGAAAATCTTCACCTGAAATGGGACACCCTATGCATAAAAAATAATTAGAATTCTCGGGATTCATGCAACTAAGGCAACTGTGGATGGATTACATGCTTCTCATAAAAAAAATAACGTTTGTGAATTTCATGCAGCAAGCGTAGGACTCTCGACATTCATCAAACGTCATGTACCCAAGGGTTAGTTTTTACGCTACGTTTTAGCTATAGCCTGATAAAAAGTAACTTTGCAAAGGACTAGACGCGAGATATTATAAAACTAATTTGTGAAATTTTTTGAGTTTGTTTTGTAGCTTAAGGGTCGGTAGTTTCAATCCCCTTTGCAGTTAATGTCATCGCCAAGATGTAAAAGATAAAAACTTAGTTTTATAAAATAATTATTTAAATTTGCCTTTTTTATTTTAAACAGCAACTTGTTACAAGCAGCCAATTTTCGGGGTTGCCATTATTTGGGTTAATTTTCTGCTCTGCTGGATAAACTTCTTCTATTTTTCCATTTTGTTGTATTTGTGCCAATATTGGTATGTGTTCATCTTTTATTGTAGTGTTGTTTTTTCCTTTAAAATCCTGTCCTGTATATTTAGATATTGTATACATCTTTAACTTTAACTTTCTCTAATTTTGATTTCTAACCTAAATCTTAAGATCTGTTTGTTTTGTTTCACCTTAGATTAAAAGAAATATTAAGAGTTGGAATAGACTGGCTCATTCTCAATGTGAAGAGTTAAAAAATACTAATGTTTCTCTACATATGGATATTAATATTTGATCATTTATTCTATCTGTATTGAGGCTTTATAGGGAGATATATTTTGCCAGCACGCAGTGAACAAGTGAAAGTGAACAATAGCTGTACAGTAATGACGTCTATATTCCAGGATATTCAAGAAATTGTAGAATGGAGTCCAGTTCAGCCAGTTCACTTTACTACAAATTATTATCTAACAGCGATGACATTGTAATAAATAATCAAATCCTTAAAATAAATATAGTTTCTACTACTGTACTGTCTACCACTTTTAAGAACTTAAAACATTTAACCTAGTTAATATCTCATTTTAAAAGGACATCCACTAGCATATTTTTACAGTTTATCCCAGGCACTTATTGGGCGCCTTGTACATTCTGTCTGGCTAATACTGCTTAATCAAACTTATAACCAGCCTATTCTTAGTAGCCGACAATGTCACTTAAGCCACTATCACATCAGGTCAATTTACTAGCAGATGGTTGGTACAAATGCTAGCCTCAGGAGCCTGTTATTGGTTCACAATCTGAAATCTAAACCGTTTCAACCCATTGACGTATTCCGCATCTATATTAACGTTCAAGTGGCGAGACATCCCGTAGGTATTGCTTTTTTATAGATTAAGATAATAATTGTCCATTTCGGATTTAATGCTATGTTGCTTAACTAAACAAAATTTTATCCTTGCAATGACGTCCCATATTTGTTCAGAACTATTAGAGATTCACATTACGCTGTTGCCATCATGGCAGCAGCGCAAAATGTGTCACGGGACCGGCTGGTCCTTGCTAAAGTTGGATACTTTTAACTCTAACTACTGCTTTGTGATCATACTACATTGTTAAACAATCACCAAAGAGTATTATTTAGCTTTTTATTGTGACGATTCCAGTAAAATCCTATGTAATAGGTTCACGATCTCGATTTTTTTACCCTTTTGTTATTTTGTTTCAGGGGTTGAAACTACTACTCTAATAGAATCATAACAAATGTGAAATTTGAAAAAATCTTACTACAGGTAGACCTATATTCTCTTAAGTAAGAATAAAATCTTCCGTATATATTCGGAAAGTTTAGAACACTTGCCGCAACTCTTTATTTCAATATAATATTCGTACGCTGGTCCTATTAGCTTTAATTGGTCCCTTGTTAGTTACTGCTTGGAGTGCTAATATATTGTACTTGTCTAGGTCTTACTTTTTTGCAGTTACTTGTATTTTGGATTTGAATTAACGGGCCCCGTAACCAAACGGCGCGTCCAACAAAAAGTGAAAACGCAAGAGCTTAGTACAAATAAGCACCGCGAAACAACAGCGTTGCGACGAAAATAAGGGTAGAAAGAAACAGGGAAAATATTTTTATTTTTCTTAAATGTACATTGGGGAATATAGTAAACAAAAGCTCAAGGTGTAAGTTGTTTCTAAGGCTCATACTTAGCATTAGTATTTTTTTTATCTTTTTTATTATTAATTTTTAAGGGACTTTCATCGTGGTTTTTAATAAAATTATATTTTTATCATGGCGGTGGTATCTTGGCAAAATTCTGGTAATTAATTAAGCAGTGTTTTTAGACATTCCATCAGTCATTTGTGAATAATAGAACGCAAATCTAGAAACTTAGCTTTTACACCACTACTGCCCAGTAAGGCGAATCGAATAGGAAATAAGAAAACCATAAAAGCATGTATGCAAATACAAGTCATATTTTGTGTTGATGTATAACGTCTTCTCTTACAAAAATTATGTTAGAATAAAATACCGATAATTCTGGGTAAGTGCTGCGGAATTAGGTTCAATGGGCTTTTTCAGCGTTCTGGGCATTGGGCTGACTTAATTTGGCCTTAAATTTGGTAGTAAAAGCTATAGAATAATATATTACAGAAAGCTGTTAAGTCCTGGTACTGGACAACTTTGTGCACTACTCCTCTTCAAAGCACTACAAGCATAATGCTTAATATGTTACTCTCTATGTACGGTTTCAGATTATAAAGAGGCTATGTGTTTACTACTCTGAGTCATTACAGAGCTAGAAAGGGGGCTCTACCTGAATTTGGTGCGTAGGTCATTTAAACTAAAGGCAAGTTTGTGGGGAAGTTAGTTTAGCGGAAAACTATTATATAGAAAGTGGAAAATACTCTAAAAAATCAACAGCATAAGATATGAAATCAGCACTAAAATAACAGAAAGCAATAAGAAAACTAAAATAAACATCTGAAACTAGCGGAATCTAACCTAAACCTGCAGTGTGAACCAAAAAAACCTTAAAATTTTAGTAACATAAGGAGAATTTTACAAAAAATAAATTTAAAAAGTAATATTTGACAAAAGGAAAAACAAACACATTAATAGTGGATTTTTTGTCAACAGTTTCACCAAGATAGGGTTAAAATCATTTGTGGGCTAAACTCCCGTCACAATGACTTATCCGCCAAACTGATTTTCGATAAAATGTCGTGTTCGAATTTTAAGCTGCCCAATTGACAGAATTCCATAAAATGAGATTACCTACATGGTCCCGATTGATTTATAATAAAATATTTTTTGCGATTTCTGTGGTTAGCGAATTTGAAGAGTGAAAAAAACTTACATAAGTTGACTAAACTGTTATCTACTGATTTTTTATTAACATAAACTGGACATAATTAATACATTTGGTTCAAATTTAATTGTCAATACTTCTTAAAGGGATTAATGTATTTGAAATCTAAATACTTTGTGCCATAGCCGGATTAATTAACTTTCATCAATACAATAGTTTGTGAAAAGTGACTAGTGTTTGCTGTACAGGGAATAATAAGTATTGAAAATTGACTGTTTTTCAAAAGAAAACCCGGGATTTTTTAAAACTCGTTTTTAAATGTCCTACCAATACTTTTTGAGTTAAGGTTAACAGCATTGGCGTACTTCAGTAAATAAAAAATGTCTAAACTTTTTTAATCCAACCGTATTTCTGTAATCTAAACAGATCAGAATATTCAATTTTTCCTCTTAATAGCAATAACACATTAGGCTGCGTTTGGGAATTGACTGCGGCAAAACCTAAAACCTTATGTAGTCAAATGTTTGCTTGATAACTACCTTTACGAGAAAAGTCAGTGCCACAGTTAATAAGCATTTTGCAATAATGGTCCTTACATTTGTATCTGCAATATGAACAGACTTCACAGAACACCAAAAGGAGCAAATCGAGTCATCAGATTGTTGCATGGCAGTGTAATGCAATAAACAATATTTTCAATGAAATTGACATTGCTAGCGAACGGCCAAGAGATGGTAGACCAAGATCTACGAGAATTAGGGAAGACAGACAGGTTTATTTGTCAGGGAGCTAGGAGGAAGTCTACAAGATCCTGCACTCAGTTGATCATTTTGCCGCGAGTAGAGTAAGAATTCCGCCAAGAACAGTTTTAAGACGTTTAAATGACCAGGTCTGCACTGTTTCAGACCTATAAGACGTACTCTCTGTCACAAAATTATAGAGTTTACAGTTTACCTTGGTGCGAAGAACGAATACCGTGATCTTTACTGATGAGAGTCGTTTTTGTCTTCGTATCGAAAGGCATTCAGTTCGTTCATGGAGACCGCCAAATTCAATTGACAAGTCCGTTCAAGAAGTCTATCTGGATCTGTTATGGTGTGAGGTCATAGGACTATCCGTGAACGTGCATGATCTGTGACATTTATGTAAGAAACATCTTATACAATTTGATAGATCAGTTCCGATGGAATATAGAACCGAATTTTAGGATCTTGGATGACAATGCTCGTCTCCATAGGACTAGGGTAATAATAGAACAACTAGAAATCGAGGAAATTAATCATTTGCCCATGCTTCCACTTTCTCCTAATATTAATTGCATTGAGCGCGTGGGACATGCGTAGAGAAGCACTGAATAATAGGCAGCCACCTGTTCTAACGGAGTTATGGGATGCCTTGGATCAAGGGAAAATAAATAATTTTATTCTGAGATGACCAGTAAAGTTTAAGCTGTAATAAATAACAGGGGTAGAGTTATATGATATTGAATCATTTTGTATTCCACAATTTCCCTCTAATTTAAAAAAACATCGTTCTAATTTGGCTACTAAAATTTTCTTATTTTATTCAACACGTGACTATTTAAACATCACAACAGAAACGCTAATTATCAAATGACACTTATTTTCTACCACTGGTAGGTTGATTTAAAAAAGTTTGGAAATTTTATATTTATTTATACTATTTTTTGTACGCCAATAGTGTTGACCTTACTTCAAATAGAGTTAACAAGATATTTAAAAACAAGTTTAGAAAAATTCCAACTTTATGAACGGGGACAATCATTTTAAAAACAGGCTTTTTCTTATCTACCAATATAATAAATCCCAGCCCGTTTTAAAAAAAATGAATTCATCCATGAAAGTCAAATAAATTGGCTATCGCACGTTTCCATATAATTAATCCGTTCAAGAAATGTTACCAATTAATTTTAAACTAAATAGATCATTATTAAGCTTTGTCGGACAGTTTATAATCTAAATGTTTAGTATTATGTAAAATGTAAAAAGAAAAACTTTTTTACAATCATTTCCACTATATTTCTTTAAAACAACGTGACATCTTTGGCTACACAGTAGATTCATTCGACGTTACAGCTCGATTAAACACATCTTAACCGTAAATACAATTGTATTACACGCATAATTTGAGCTTTTAAAGCCTTCGTTAATTTGTCGATAGTGTTACGACGTTATTTGACTTAAATACATTTTATAATGGTGCTGTTGTGTCGCGGCTTAATTGTCACAAAGTGTTTTGTTACGGAGCCGAATTTAACCTGATTTTAGGTTATCCCACAAGATTGACTCAAAATTGATTATCGCTATGTAGTCGTAAGTTGTTGACCAGGGAATGGCTATTAATAAATTGACAAAAAACTTTAAAGAAACTTACCACAAAATGTAAATAGAATAACGAAATTTCTGTATATTCGAAAAACGGGGATTGGGATAACCTAAATACACAAGTGGATGGGAATATCGTTTACATTATAAATAAAGGTATTGTTTTATTTTAACGATAGCGATTTAAATACTTTGGTTTAATAAATTAAGTCTTTATGAGAATGAAGTATGGAAACGCAACAAAACTGACAATTTAATATCACATCATGAAAATAGGAGAATTTATTTGAAATCTGAAAAAGAATAATCAGTTAAGTTAGGTTGTGACTTGCTATTTTATAATTAGAAAGGGTAAAAGAAAAAATCATTCAGAACCAACGAGACTAAAAAAAAAAGATATTTTTGTGAGTTTTGAAAGTGTATTGATTATGAGCAAATTTTTCGGTGTCACTGATGCTTTGAAATAGGCTTTAACTTATAAACTCAAACTAGTGAATATTTCACCTTATTGGAATCTAGTTTACGTATGTTTATTTGTGGTTAAAGTAATACCAGCTTCTTAAAAGATTTGCCTCAAAATCACTTGTAACGTTGTTGATATTTTTGATTTACAAGAAAAGTTTTAACACTCACAAAAATGTTAACTCACGCACATAGATGAGAGAACCGCTACAGGTTAAATAAACAAAAATGTTAACTCCCTTTTATATTTCATGACAGTAAACTATTGCAAACACTAAATTAACCATTTCTGATCCTATAGATTTAATAAATTCTATAAGTGATGATATTGTATATAATATTATAATTAATAATTATAATATTATTTTCCGTACTGTGTATTTTTCAGATGAGGTTTGGGAAATAATTTGACAAAATAAATGTCCATCCTTGTATTGTTATAATTAGTATTACCGACGCTTTTTTAGCGTATAATAAATTTTCGTCAAATATAAGTAAAATTTGTTACAGTCGTACCTGCTGAGTACAAATTGAGTTTAGAGTTCGAAATCTCGAAAGGAATCGAAAAAATAACATAAGAAAAATATAAGAAAATAAACAAATGATAATAAAAATAACAGAGTTATAAAATAGCAAATAACTTCTCCGATTTGCAGATAAATATATCTCAAGGATAATATAAAAATAAAATAAATGTTGCAAAAGTATTTATCTTGTTTTGAATTTAAGTCAGTTCCTTTTATTCTTTTATATAATAAGACACTGTTGTGTCTGGCTTTTGTAAATAAGTACTTTATATTTTTATATGTAAAATGGGGCCAAAATGATCCACTTGTTTATTTTATTAACCGTCTAAAAATATCCATATTTATAACCTACATATTGCACCATGTTTTGTCTTGGTTTTTTTGTTAATAGTTATTTTGGTGTTACGTCGTTTTAATGCATCATTTTAATACATATCTTAATAAATTTTCATCTCATCATGTTTCATCGAATAATTTTTGTCTTTCATGTTAATTTTGTAAGTTTTTTACATTACATTTACTTCTGTCACTTGTTTTGTTAATAGTTACGTTTTTGCCTTCATTTTGTAAAGATTTATTCGATGCATTGCATGTTGCTTCACGAACGAAAATGATTACAGTTAAATTAATAACGACAAAATAGTTTCCATGGAGTAGTTAATAGGATTTCTTATGTAAAAAAATAATATTTAAACATTGTTTAACTTAGCGCTATATTTGTTATGAAACTTGATGGTCAAAAAGGATGTTTATTTATTTACTGGAGATGTTAGACCTATTGCCATAATAATTAAAAAACCGTTGAAAACGAATGACAATTAAAAAAAAAAAGATCATATTTTTCAAAATTAATTTTTTTTAATTTCATGGACAATATTGCGCCGTTTTTAATTGACTTCATGCTATAATTTGTCAGACGAAATGCATTGCATCGTGTTCAATCTACAATCTTCTATACTTCATAACGTGCACCGTACCTTTTTCCAATCTATGACTTTAAACTTAACATGAAAGACCCATGTCTTTTCACTGACAATATTGATCAAGTTTTTCCCAATTCTTAGTTTTGGAGCGCCCCTCGTCGCAGATGTCGTACCTGGAACAATTTCTGAAAGAGACTAACTCTTCGTCGGTTCAAAACATGTACGACAACGTGCCCCCTCAAGCGCAGCTCTACCAAGGCGGCTCGCTGGAGTCGGAAGACGGAGACATAGAGGACAACAGAGCGCCTAGTATAGTGAGTTCAAAGAGCAATCTGTCTGAAGTTAGTATGGTAAGATATACTAAAAATCGATAAAAATGCGCTCTCACACATCTTTATCAAAAGTTCTCGGCCGGAAAAGATATATGTATAATAGCAGAAATATATAATTTCTGCAGGTGCATATAATTCTTGCACCTGCAGAAATTATATATTTCTGCTATTATACATGGTAAGATATGGTGGTAGTTGACTGAAACTTGACATTTTTTTTGTTTTGTCTTAAATACACCGAGCACCTTTAAAAATTTCCTCACAAAATTTGTCTTTTGTCCTGTTAACGGATCAATATGTTTAGATGTTTTTGTTGTTATTTCTGCGCACTCATCTTCTTGGACTAAGAAATTTACCTGAAGTTTTACGCTCGTTAGGATTCTATTAATGTATGCAGCCTAAGTTATGTGTTTTTCCTTAAAGGTTGACAAGTGAATATTAGATATATCTGTTCTTGTAGTCAGAAATATCTTCTTATTGGTTCATTGTGGTATTTGTGCCTTATTTTGTGCCAGTTTAAATCTAGGATTTCCAATAAATCTATCTTGTTGGACGATCTTTTGAACGAAATAATTCTTCGATACAACTTGGCATATTTGCTGTGTAGTTGCCATTTTTTAGCTGCCCAGTCTGTGTCTATTCTTTTGAATCACTTTAGAAAGTTCGCAGAGTTTTCAGGTTGCTGATATCGTTCAGGCATGTCACAACATTGTTTTATGATATCCGGTGACTTTGCGGGTGATGCCATTGGCATAATTTGATTATCTTTAGGACAATGGTTTATAATACGTGCTCAATATGGTCTCGCATTGACGTCCATAAATATAAAACTGCATAACATGTGGACTATGTCATGTTTAAGTATTATTTTTTTCAAAAGGTGAAAGAACAAGATACAAATGTATATTTTTGTTAGTTGGATTCAGTTTTCATTTAATCTGATGTTTATCTACAGGACTAAAATAATCGTAATTTTTCAAAAAGAAAACAACCTTTTTTTCCGACACTGTAACTTTCAAAGTACAGCAATGAATCAAAATGCAATTTATAGGGGATATTTCAACCTACATAGGCGGGTATGCATGCCCAATCTTCACTTACTTTATGGGGTCCCCTATAATCTGTCAGACTTTGGAGGAAAAACATAACTTTTGTTTTACCTTTTTTTACTTTATATTAATGGAACACCAACGAACATAAAACGTCAGGTAAATTTCTTAGTACAAGGATTCGTATGCAAGGTAAAAATAAAAACATCTAAAGATCTTGATTCATTAATGATAAAAATGTCTCAAAATTTGTATAAAATTTTGAGTGGAATGTTTCAAAAGACATTCAGAAAAACTGACGAAATTGAAGGGGTAATATGTTGCATGGTAAGGCTTTTGTTAAATGGCACAGTTTTTATTGCTATCTAACCTCTTAACTCTTAATGTTTTGTTAAGTACTGTTCTTTAAGGTGGACCTATCAATGACATTTGTTTTTTTCTCCATAAATTACAAGTCATTTGCTGAGAAGAATTAAATTTTTGGTAATGTTTTTAAAAATGAATACACCTGTTTTCGATAAAGAATGCGTTTTTTGTGTTAGATTATTGTGTTACTTAAGCCTGAGCCTAAAAAAAGTCGTTATATGAAAATCGACTCTTATAATAAAGGCTATTATATAAAATCCCGCAAAATTTAAACATTTTCAACACGACCTCAGTTTTGCAAAATTACTTTTTTATCTTATTTAGTCTCACTATAATATTCTTCGAGTGATTCTCTCGGGACAAATTAACCATTGTTCCAATATCTCTATATCCATGGAAGAAAATATTTTTTTACTGAAAATGTGTAGCCCTATTTGATAAAATTGACAATAAGAGTAGAGAACTTTAAAAATAAGTTTATGCCGAAAAAACTATAGCAAGAGCCTAACTTACATTTTTAGTAAAATTATTATACAGGGTGACCTATATAACACATATTGGAAAATTTAAATAATTTTAAATCCATTCAAGAATTTAAAAAATAAAATAACCAAATTAACGAGATTTTCAACACTATTTTTTGTATTGTTTCATTGCATATTTTTTTCTATAAAACCAATATGTTTGTCTTGAATAACATTTCTGGACGATGTGGTGAATTCCACTGGAAACTCATCGCGCCATCTGATGGAAAAGGCTGAACAAGGTCTGCCGGGCCAAGTAGTAAATAATTTAATAGATTGTAACTCGTTACACAAACATAAGACACGATTATGTAAAAATTTGAGGAATGTCGAAGTGAAAATTAATTTTGCTGAAAGATCGATAATACGTAGTGGAATCAATATCTCTCAGCAAAGCCTATACTTTTGCATGATCGACTCTGTTCAGGGAGAACAGGGCCAGCCATTCTTAGAGTTTTTTGCCACCCGGAAAAGATAGATATGAAAAATGAGGCCAAAAAATACCCTGACTCCTAATAAAAAAAAACTAAAAGAAATCAGGCCATGAGACTCTTAGTAAAAGCAAGCTAGAAATGGGCCTGAGTGGGAAAAGGTTAGACTGCAGCTTCTGATAATTAGTATTTAAGGTTTAAATATGTAATAAATACGGGCAAAAGTATGGAATAATTTAAGCCTGCATATATTCATTAAAACTGAATATCTTCTATAACCAGCTTAAAAATGTCGAAATTGTCCCAAGATATGTAGTTAACGAATATTATGATGGGATCATATGAGAAAATTGGTGGGAAATTGGATATAAGATGATAGCTTTAATATAATCCACTTAAGCTCAGTCTTAAGTATTATAATAATCTATAAAAAGAAAAAGAAAGTAAATCGTGAGCATGTCCGCAAAAAAAGTTAAAAGTATGGTACCCACTAAACACGTGCTTCTGTCTTATTTGGCTTCTTCACGTAGCGGTATAATCAAGTTGAAAGATATGAGAAACTTGGAGAAAAATGATAGAAAACAAACGTCGATTTACTGACAGGAGTTAATCACACATTTGTAAATTCGGGTAGAAAACCCCAAAATTTGGAATTAACATCTGACGTCTGTACACAGGTGACTTTAGCCGCCTGCTGTGACATCCAAGCCCAAGGGAATCAATTACAAAAAAAAAGATATGATTGATTGGGCGGATGAATTCTTAAAAAGAAAAGGGAAGTAAATCAGGTGGCTAAGGTTAACTCTGTAGAGACCTCAGATGTTTCCAAATTTTCGACTTTTCTGACCGAATTTACAAATGTGTGACTAACTCCTGTCAGTGAATCGACGTTTGTTTTCTATCATTTTTCTCCAACCATTCAAATCTTAGCCACCTGATTTAGTTCATTTTTCTTTTTAAGAATTCATCCGCCCAATCACCTCTTTTTTTGTAAGTGATTCCCTTGGGCTTGGATGTCACGTCAAGCAGCTAAAGTTGCCTCCGTAGAGACGTTAGATGTTGATCCACGTTTGTTTCTATCATTTGCCTCCAAGTTTCTTATACCATTTAACTTGGTTATTCCGCTCCGCGAAGAAGTCTAATAAGACAGAAATACGTATCTAGTGGTTACAATACCTCAGCTTTTTTTGCGGACGTGCTCACGATTTACTTCTCTGTTCTTTTTAAGAATTCATCTGCACAATCGCCTCTCTTTTTTGTGACAATAATCTATTCAATACAAATTTTTATTATTTTGAACAACTGCTCAATAATTTAGATATGTAAATATAAAAGCTAATTGATATTGAAACAGGATTATTTTTAGATACATAAATCCCAATTCGGTAATATAGTTTGTTCTTAAAAGAACTCACTCTCGTCGAAGATATAAGAAAACTTGTACCCAATCATCATAAAAATTGCCAATCTTTTTTTTACCTTTTGTCACATTTTGAATTTTAGATTTCTTTATGTACATGTGCAATAACTATGTTTTTTTTTCTGATAGCACGAGACGCATTCACCAATGAAACATAAAGCTCACCAGTTTTTGGTGCGCACATTCTCTAGTCCAACGAAATGCAGCCACTGCACGTCGCTGATGGTGGGTCTTATGCGGCAAGGGATGGTATGCGAAATTTGCGGGTTTACTTGTCATACGTCATGTTGTCCCCATGTGCCTGCCGTGTGTCCGGTTCCTCCAGATCAAAGTAAGTTTTTATACTACTATTTTTACATGAACTTTAATATTACCCATTGCATTGAATTCAGGACAACCTGTATAATATATATCTATCGTAGCGAAGCGGCCTCTCGGAATAGATCCAACCAGGGGTATTGGAACCGCCTATGAGGGTTATGTGAAAGTGCCTAAACAGGGTGGAGTGAAGAGAGGTAGGTTGAAAAGTAATTTTTCTAGTTTTTACAAAAAGTATTTGTCATAATTACCTTTTGAAAACTTACAGATTAGCAACAAGCTTTGTTTTAAATATTATGCAAAAAGATTTTTTTTCTACCTTACTAGAAAATTTCATTTTCGACCCCTAAACAACAGCTTCTTAAGACTTTTAAATAAGCAAGAGTTCTTTTACCTCGACTGCTTGGCTTTGTTGGAAGAAGATTTATGGGAATCTTTTCATTTAAATGTATATTTCCATTTATTTTTTTTTATTCAACAATATAACAGATGAAATGAAAAACTTAACAATTTAAATTAATTGTACTGTTTTGTCAAATTATTAAAACTAATTCCTCCTGAAAAGCCACTTTCTGCTGAAATATTAACCACTCTTTCTTGAAGATTACTTATTAATGTAGTGTGGTTGCTTGGACAGTTACTTTCCAATGAAGGAAGAGCTATCGGCACAAAGTTATAAACTTAAATCATCAAAAGAAGTGGCATTGAAGTGAATTGCCGACCAGTAATGATTTGCTGCTTGCCTTTTTCTTGTCAATGATTCTGCGACATATCCCTCAACAAAATCCCTGTTGCAATTTGAAATGGAATTTTGGCCATTGTATTCTTTCCAATTACTTTGACAGACGATTTCTCTTTAGAGTAATTGACAAAACATCTGAAGTGCGGTTGGACTTTCTGGAATTTTTATGTTTTCGATATAAAGCCAAAGTGGACACTCCGCTTATTATGTCATAAACACAATAAATGTACGTTTTTTCTTGGTTTATGTAACTGGAGCGATTACTATAACCCATCTCCACGATCTATGATTTTTGAGTAAAATTTAAATGTATACGTTATATAACCATTTTTTGACTAACCCATCTTATAAATGGTCCTTCTAAAAAAAACTAATGAAAACGATATAAAAGAGCTTACCTTCATATGCAAATAATCTCCATTCCGTGCCTCTAGCCAAAAATCTTAAAATTTTATCTCTTTCTAATTAGAAATTTCTTCGACGTATAACCACTGGCTTTTCTTTTGAGAAAGGCTACTAATTTTGGAAACTTGATGTCTATATTTTTATAGTTAGTACTGATCGCAACATATTAGATTTGCTCTATAATGATGATTGTTTTAATTCTTTTGCTGTACCAGGATGGCATCTTCAAAACCTCTTCCAACGATCTTTTGATCTTTTGAACACACTTTATTCTTTTTCATATCGGTCTTTCGATTTCTTAGGAAGAAGATTTATTTCTACCAATTTTGCCTGTTCAGCGAGATCTTTTGGGAAGTCATCTTCGCTTGAACTCATATTCACAAAAAAGTAACTTAAAAGCCTAAAGAACGTGACAACTTATAATACCTGTTATGTTTGTATTGCCAAACATGTCATAGCAACAAAGCGTTGTCAACACGGTGATGACGATGCAACACCTACTTAATATTTTGTCAAGAAGCCTCATATAAATCTACAAATTTTTTATAGTTGTTATAAGTATGCACACATTACAATTGTTGGGATGAAATTATAAAAATATACGTATATATAGGATATACAAACATCAGGAGGAAAATGCTTTTCCTCCCTTGGTAGGTGAATAGCTATTATCTTTTCTTATTGCCTTTGTTTTTAGGTTGGGTGCGTCAGTTTGTAGTGGTCTGCGACTTCAAACTCTTCCTCTACGACATATCAGCGGACCGCAATGCCTTACCCAGTGTTCACGTAGCTCAAGTATTAGATATGCGCGATCCGCAGTTTAGCGTTAGTAGTGTGAAGGATTCGGATGTAATACACGCAAACAAAAAGGACATCCCTTGCATTTTTAAAGTAAGTATTTGTGGAAGGAACTATTACTAGTGCCATGAAAATTTGTGGGTGATTCTAAAATATTTTGCTACGGTTAAAACGAATATTAAAACATATTTTAGGTAGGGTTTACAGACGTCCTGTTTTCACACGACATGATCTCCTTTTAAATATGTGTCCGGGCGTTCGGTATATATTTAGCAATTTAATATAATTGTCTTCTTTTTGGTCACAGCGAATCATATAGTTATCGTATTTTTTGTATCTGGGATAAATAAATGATTAATAAAAACATTAAGGTAAAACAAAAGCATGACTTTTTGTTTAGTTGTTACCTTAATTCAAAACGGATATCTTTTTTTATAATTTTTTGGTTTAGATTCGCCTCTGACGAACAACTCTTTTAGGCATTCTTATCCTCTTTTTTGCCGAGATAAATCTGGTAACCCGAATTTTAGGTAAAATGATAATTGATAATTTGGACTGTCGAGTATACCATTGTAACTTTATTCCTGTATATTTTTATGTTATTGTTTAATTATTATATTTTTATCATTTATTTATTTATCTTGTCAGTGGTTATATTTTTTAAGATTTATTTGTGTATACTATATTTTTGTGACTAAACTGATTAATTTCAATAAAGTTCAAAAACCCAAACAAACATATTAAATGACGTTATCTCTTGTCAATTACAATTGAATACAATGAGCTTGTTCAATATGTATGAAGCCTTTTTTGCATGCATTGATCGTTTAGACACGTCACGCGAGTTCCAACGTCGCCGAACATCAAAAGGCAATAGCAATCTCAAGTTTATAACTACAACTAAGACCTGTTGACAAATTGGTTAAAAAGTAGAAATTGTAAGAGGCAGTTTGCAAGATCAATGGTTTACAGAATCAAAACACCATATCACCAATTGCTATATTTTCCTCACAAATACAGAAAGTATTAGACCAAAGGCCAAACATACTATACGATATCCTAATTTACTATCCGCACCGTATGGCCGTATTCCAAAACCCCAGAATCATGGATTTTTGATAAAAAAAAGAGCCTCTGCAATGATTCTGAATGTGATATGCAAATCGTAGAGAAAATTGACAATCTCTCAGACTGAACTTAACGATCTAGTTCGAGCTTTAATACTTCAAAATTGTAGTCAGAACTTCTGGTCTCCAGATTAAAAGGATGGAATATCGTTCAAAGTAACGTAAATATTAATTTTTTTTTCTTTCAGGAAAACTCCATTTTTTCTCAAAAATGTTGACCCAAACAATTTTCCGATGTAATTAGAGTGTGATCCTTCTGTTTGTATAAAAAAGCATAAGTAGAGGAATATGTTTTATCTAGCTTTTGGATGAAGTTTTTCACTTCCCAAAAATAAACCGTATTCAATAAATAGCTCAAACATCAAATTAATGCTGGAATTTCTTAAGTTGGCGGTGCGAGCATAACTTTTTTGAGGAAAGGGTTTATACTATAAAATTTCCATTGAAATTCCTGATTTTTATAGGTTTTTACCTCTGACTCTCGAACTATTTTTCCAGACTAATTAATTTTCAGATTAATTTGAAGATCAAGACCAAAGACTGAAATGTTTTATTGTAAACTCATATACTCCACAAGAAAGTGAATAATTTTCTAACTAAGCTCTAAAGCTACTCATAAAGTTGCCAATACCTCTCTTTTGTAAAAATACGCGCGCTCAGTTTTTAAAAATTATACAGTTAAGTTGGATTATTAAAAATAACGCAATTTAAAAAAAAACACTGTCTTTCCGCTTGTGTTTATCCACTCCTGGACGTAAGCCTCTTCCAAAGCTTTCTAAGTCCATCTATCCCATGCAGTTAAGACCTAATTTCTTCCTGCGGTTTTTTGAATATCGTCTAACCTCTGTGCTCGGATCTCCGTCAATGAAGGAGCCCAGGGCTACAGGACCTGTAGCCCCCCCTTTAATCCGGCTCTGCGGATTTGTACCGAAAATGCCTATTCATTGATCACAAAATTTTCAAGCAAATACGAGTTATAATAACCTTACACATGTAAAGGGGACAAAATTTGCATAAAAACATGTATATTTTTTTTCCAGAAGTAATGAAAGTTCCCTGACTTTTCTAAAATTTGTCCATATTTCCTGATTTTTTTTCAATTTTTTAAAAGTACTCCAAATTCCCTGACTTCACGGTTTTCAGTAGGGTATGAACCCTGTTTTGTAAACTTTTGATAAAAAAAAATTATGAAACAATGAAAACGACTAATAATTGTAAAAACCATGGTTTCGCATTATACCCACTACTTTTGATGTTCATATTAAAATTCGTAACGTTTTTTCTTTCAGATCACTACTTCTCTAATGGAGCCCCCAGGACCAAGGAACGCGATGTTGATGCTGGCAGATTCGGAAGCGGAAAAGAATAAGTGGGTGGTCGCGTTGGCCGAACTGCACCGTATCATGAAACGGAACAACTTACCGAACACTACTGTGCTTTTGGCCAGGGAACTGATCGACAATTCTTTGGCGATGCTCAAGAATACGCTTAGCTCAGCTATTATCGATCCCGATAGAATTGTTTTAGGTAAGAACGGATCATTGTTTTCCTCCGCGTCCTCTTACCTTCAATCTTTATTATAATAAAACAGGCTTCTGTCATGTCTCTATTTTCTTAAAAGTCTGAATGAACTTATTGAAATTCTCTTTGCAACAGTGGGTTACCTAATCTCAGAATCCTCTGCTGTCTGAAATTATTATTCAGGATATTTAAACTGTTCATACTTCCATACCCTATACACACAATCAGATAATCATGGTGGAGTAAAAAAGCTTTTACAATTAGTTGATCTATTGCCTACCTACTTTCCATGGACTATCTATCCCAACCCACATTTCTTAATTATTTTCTTTAGCATCCTTCCAGGTCCTGTATCTGCCTTTCTAGGTTTCTATGATTATGCAATGGTACTGGTGCTATCTCCAGCCCTTATCGCTACACCTTTTTGTAAAATTTAATATTATAATTTCTCGATGAATAGCAGGTTTTTCATTTCTGCTTTGGAATCCTGTCTCTTGTAATACAAATATTCTGTACAAATCTTCAATTTTGTAAATTCAACTAAATCCTTAATCGCCAAAACCCCACAAAAATGCCGGATTAGACAAGCGGTAGTAGCAGCTTTCGAGGGTTTGAGTGAGTGTACTTCATTACACACATACCTAGTTTTCGTAATCTATAACAGCATATATAACTTGTTTAGTTTTCAGCCATTAGTGTATGCAGTGGAAACTAAACGAAATCCATTAATTTTGGGATTATTAAAAACAAATTGGAAAACTATTTACTGTCGCATTATTTCTGAGGTCAAAATTTGTTAGACACATAATAAACAATGGATTAGAGAGGGATAAAGGAACATGAGTTACATGAGTCTAAAATTCATTATTTTTGGGAGTGACAAAAATACTATACATCATAGCAATACATAAGGTCCGTTTTATGATTATCATTTTGATAGGGATACTAAACGAGTTCGATAAATTTAAAAGAATTATCTTTGCTTTTGTCAAGGGAAGTGCATTAGGCACTGCCGTCTTCCAGCAATATCCTCGACTTTGAAGTAAAGTAACATAGAAGTGCCATTATACAAAGTTTGGGCGTGTCTCAAATCCTTATCCAAGAAATGAGTTGAATACGTAATAAATAATGGATTAGAAAGGTCTATGAGTTAGACGGATCTGAAGTCCATTATTTTCAGGGGTATAAAAAACATAAATTGATAAACCATGGCATACATTATTTACAACACATTTATATTTTATAGTTGGGAATGATTTTCATATGCAAACTAAACAGATTTTGTAACTTAATAAATATCTTTGTAGGAACTGAAGAAGGGCTTTACTGTATAGATTTAGATAGGACTGAAATAGCTAGGATAGGAGAAGCCAAGAAAATTTTTCAAATAGAATACATAAGTGAGGAACATTTATTGGTAAGTCGGTTTACAATCTCGAAAAAATCGTTTATATAATGTTTTTTTTATTAGTAGGATATTTAAAATATCCAGATAATTTAGATGGAAGAGGTAACTAGCGTGTAGTTAATAGGATATGTAAGACATTATCTCTTTGATAAGTTAAAGTAAGGATTTTAATAAAATGTAGGTTGTGGTAAGCGGTAAACAACGTCAAGTGAGATTAGTGCCTATCAGAGCGTTGGATGGAGATGACACAGAATGGATAAAAGTTACTGAGAGCAAAGGATGTGCGGTGTTAACAGTGGGTCCGGTTTTAAGGGCTCCTCTTACCTTCTGTCTTTGTATTTCAATTAAAAAACAAGTAAGGAATGCATGTATTGAACTGATATATAATTTTAAAACTAAAAAATGATAAAAAAGGCAATGCATTTAAATTTATAATTATTTTAGTTTTATAGACTGTAAAATACAAGTTAATAATTCAAATGTAGTTGAATTTTGTAATCCAGTAATTCTTCTAATTAGATTTATAAAAAGTTTAGTAAGATTTTTATCAAAATTATGTCAGTTTTTTAAAATGAAACAATAGAATAACTCAATTAATTATGGTAATTTTTCTTTTGTCAAAAGTTTGGTAAGATATTTAAACAAAATTATAAGTGCTTAATATTTACACATAAAACGAAAATTTTATCGAAATAAGAAATTATATTTTGTTTGTATAAGAATCCTTGTATATATTTTTTTTCGTACTGTTTTTACCTTTTTTAGATTGAAGGTAATTTAAGATTTCGTTTTAATGTTTAATATTTTTAGAATGCGTCGGTGATAATAATTTATGAAATAACGAGGACAAGAACTAGGCATCAAAGGGTACGTGAACTCGGAATACCTGTTAACGTCCAGGCCCTTCAGATACTTTCGGACGGTCGTTTGTGCGTAGGATCACCCTCCTGCTTTACTGTATATAATATTCAAAGCGGAGAATCGTTTATTTGTAAGTAAAGTATCATTTTTTTCATTAAATTATTTTAAGTTATGTTTATAAAAGCATTCAAAAATCGTTAAGGTTCATTACTAATATTAATTAGTTCTTGGTTTCTAAATCTGCAATTTGATATATAAAACATCCTAATGATGGGAAAAAGCACACAACAATTTTTTTTAGAGTTGGAAAAGACGGAATATACAGAGTAGAGTAAATGTCGGCAATTTCCAAATAAAGAAAATTTTTTGTTTACTACCCTGTACCGCTGAAATTACCCATCGTTGTTAACTTAACATTTTTTGATTGTGCTGTTGCTTAGGACTGCATAAACCCAAACTGTAATACTAAGAGAACAATTAAATCATTACACCATTTTGTGAAGGAAAAATGAAAAACATGTGTTAATTTGTTTTGTTGCCGTTTTGATCTTTGCTAAGACGTTTTCATAATCATAGGATTTCGTTTCGTCTAAATGCGGAAATAAATTGAAATTCCAATTCTTTAATTGGTACTAACATAACATAGAGTGTAGGCATTTACACAAGTCTATATGATAGTAAAATTTTATTTAAATATAGAATTAACAATACAACGCATTAAAAAGACTATACATGGAGGAAGGCATCCTGCAGTATATGTTATGCAATTTTAATTGAGAGTATTCCGGCCCATCTTTAGACTCTGAGGCTCGTTTTTTTTGTAGTTAGAGTACTGTGAACATGTATATGTTAGTTTAGTAAATGCTAGTAATGAATCCCAGAGGTTTAAGTCCGAACTGTGTTTAGATGGGTCTGTTTTTTTGCTCATAGCCTTACGCTTATGGAAAGACGTTAGACCTAATGGATATTACATATCTAGATAAACAACAAAACACCATACATACCTCATTTATAACTTCAAATCTGCCGATAAGAAATAGGAAAACTAATTTTTAATATTGTATTGTATCTTTGTTATTTATTATTATTAATTTTTGTATTGTGGTTTCTTTTAGCATTGCTCCACCCGGAGAACCCTTTATACGCCACTATAACCTGTAGTGCGGTCGAAGCCTTAAGAGTAATAGAGTTGCCGAGGCGGGAGTACCTTTTAGTTTTTGGAACTTTGGCAGCTTATGTCGATAAGCATGGTCGCAAGTCCCGAGACAGAGAAATCATGTATCCCGCGGTGCCTACTGCCATTAGTGAGTATTGTATATTTGACAAAACTATTTAAAATTAGTTTAGATTCGTTCGTCTGTATTTATCTAAGTAGGCCAGTTCTCAGAGACATGAAACCTTACACAATTAGAAATAGAGAGGTTTATGGATTAATGGGTTTATTTAGGTGTAAATTAAGGTCTTAAATTGCACGGACATATTCAGAGGGAGAGATTGTTAAATAAGCTAAAAAGTTCGATTTTCCATTTTTTGCTCTATATCTCTAAAGCTGTGCGAAAATTCGTCAAAATTGGACAGTACTTTTTTTCTCTATTTAATAACAAAAAAGGCTCGTCCCAGAACTCGATACAGTAGATAGTTTCTGAGATATAACGATTCAAATTTGTTTGAAAATATAGAGAAATTTCTTGAAATTCGTTTTCAGAAAAATGTATAGAACATTATTGGATATAGACTTTAAAACGAAATGTGACCTTACTGAACTCTTTAAGATTAATAGGTCCAGAGACATGAAGTCGTGATGTAGGGCCTCGGCGAATCAGTAAATCGAAGTGATTTGTCATGGATTTAAAAAAAAATAATACTTTATTAAATTTTGCAATGAAAGTACCGCTCTTGAGATTTTGCGTTCTCCGCTCTTTCAGATTTTTTTCGTATATATATTTCATTCAGTAAGTATAGTACTGTAATTTTTTGTTTTTTTTTTGTAACGCTACAAAAATACCTACCTTTAAATTGACTAAAACAAATACTTATATACTACGTATCTGCCCATGATAGCTCTCGATACAAAAAATTTCAAGCAAAAATATATTTTTTTCTATTGTGACTTTCACTGAATTTATTTCAACAACTTTATTCTAGAACAACGTTATCGACCTGTTTTCTGGGCGGCACTTTAGTCTGTTTTGTATCAGCTTGACACATTATATGATCAAATTTGTCAAGAAGAAGTGGCGATTCAAATTCTAAAAAATGCAATATAAACACATTAAAGCCTGACAATATAGCAACAAAATTACATTGATTTGTTTGCTCTCTAGAGAAATGTGTCAAAGTTACGTGATCTCAAATAATCAATTAGCTTTACCAGGTAATAGGACGGTCTAATTAACTGAGACAAATGCTTATTCTTTCAGTAAAAAATGGTAGAAATAGGTTAGTTTAATTGTTATAAATAAATATCATAACACATATATTTTTCAAATTGCATTAAGTCTTTTGCTATGAAACACTTGCTGGGAGAGAAGCCCACAGATTTGTTTCGCAGTTGTTTTTAAATAACTGCCATGTATTCTTTAATAACTAAATACATTTAACAATTCAGAGAAAACCTTGACGTCTGTCTATAAATGTCTAGAGGTAAACAGTTCAAGTAACGAGCTGGAGTATTTTTTTAATAGCAATAATTTTTTTCATTTGACATATCTCTAGTGTTACATGGTTGTTTATGTATTTTAAAGGGCAATTTTATTATAAAGAAATAGCTACGTATAGTTATACTGTTATTTTTATTAAACATTTTTTGTGCAAAAAGTAAGGCTAAAACTTTTAAAGATCCCAGGTATTATTTAATGAAGAGAGTTATTTTTGGTTTAAAGTAGCCATGTCTATAAAACGTTTATTATCCCGAAAACTGTACGTTTTAAATAATATTTAAACACGAAAAAAAAATGGAATTACTTTAAATGTCTGGTAACTTTCTTCATCTTCAGGGTGTCTTAGTTGTATTTATTAACGATCTTTTTTTTCTTCTAGGTTATAGAGATGGTCATTTAGTAGTTTATAGCGAGACTCACATAGACATTTTTAATTGTGCTACTGGAGAATGGGTCCAAACTTTAAATATCAAAAGGGCGAAACCCCTCAACGATAGCGGAAGTTTGTCGTTGTGCGTGTTGCACGACTTAACACATCTTTTGTACTTATCGAACGTTCATCAAAGTAAGTGATATCCTTTATATATAACACGTCATATGTAGGTTATTTTTTTCGATGTAAAACAAATTAAGAAAATGTCAATTTATTATATATTTTATGACATGACATTTTATAAAATTTTACTCCATCTATCTATTCTATATTTAAAAATATATTACATATTTTTTAATTTTAGGAGAGCTGTTAAATCTTGAAAACATAGTAACGTTAGATACTGAGGGAAGGGTTATTCAAAAACCGAGGAGAAGGTTTTCTTTAAGGGAAGGCAATAGGTCGACAAGAATGTAAGTACAAGTATTATGAATAATTCTGTAAGGAGTTCAGTTTGCCACCTCATTGCAGCCTTATCTATAAATATTGAAAACAAAACTTTAAATGTAATTTTTGTTTGGTGTTATCTGAACAACCAGAATGTCTGAAAAACGATAACGTGATTATTAGAACTTCGAGAAATCATTGTAACGTTATGAAAAAACGTAAATTTTATAAAGTTGGTTTAAGTGATTTGTAAATAGGTATAAAAAGTGTGGTCAATAAGAAAGGAAAATTTTTATTTCCACAGGCTTCTTGGACATTAAGTAATCATTTTTGCTAAAAGTTTAATGTAAGTACATAAAAAAATGTATAAGCTTGAGTCGCTTATTTGTGGCACCCAGTGTACCCTTTAGTTAATAATTAAACTTATTCCGCGGCCTACTTAAGGCCACCTAGACCACTGGGTGTAATTGTTAACGCATTCATAATCGAGAGGCTGCTCGTTTTTAGCGTTTCATTTTTCATCTTTGAAAATTAATTATAAGTAGACTCTTCTATTACGATTCTTACAAAACGACGTCATTTTACGTGGTGGGGTAATGTTTTCCTTGATTAATAGTTTTCAGTTTTATATTTTGTTTTTTGGCTGGAAAATACATCTTCCTTATAGCAAAAGTACAGGGTTTTCCTGTATATTTTTCCACCCACCTAGAGAGTTTATTTGAATAGATACGGAAATGTCGTAAATACAAAAGTTGGGTTTTTTATGAAGATTTAGAATATTATATAATTAGTGCTAAAATATTATTGGAAATGTCAAATTTTGACAAGTTGTCAGTTTTTTTAAATGAAACCCCCTGTATATTAAATCATATTCTTGAAGATCTTTTTTTTTCTAATTTCAAATATATATGTATATACTTTTAATATATTCTGTCAATTAGTTTTGGATATAAAAGCGTTTAAACATTAAAGAAATGGTAAGGTAATTTGCGCTAAAACATAGTGAGCCATGGTCAAGACAATTGCAATGAACGACGCCTTGACGTTTACTGGTTAGAAGTATCTATTTACGAGCATTTTTAATATCTAATACGTTGAACGATGGGTTATTCGGAAGAAGAGAAACTCGACATGATAGAATTATTTTATTTACATGGTAAAAATGCATCGATAGCTCGTAACGAATACCATAGACGGTTTCCAGATATACCAACACCGACTCGTAGCATAATATTAAACATCGTTAAACAATTGAATGAAAGAAAAACACTTAGGCGAAAAGTTAAAATAGTGGAAAGAAACAATACCATAAAAAGTCAATAATATAAAGTAGGTAAATAATAATATTAGCTTAAAGAACTAAGTTTTGGTTTTCTATATAGCCTGGTTGGTTTATAATGCATTTCTGAATATTTCTTCTAAATTTTCTGTGTATGGATGCGTAGATAAAATGAGGTGATTGGGTGTTTAAATCGTCGATTGTTTGGACTATATTATGGTCTAAAGCTTGGATGATTCTTGGCTTATTGTAGTATATCTTGTTTTTTAGATAACCCCACAAAAATATGTCCAATGGAGAGAGATCGGGACTGTTTGCTGGTCATCTTAATGGTCCATGTCTTCCAATCCAAAATGGATACCTGTCATTTAAAAAATTGGTGACCGGCTGGACATTATGAGGAGGGGCACCATCTTGTTGCCATATCAAATTAAGATATGAATTAATCGGTAGTTGTTCTAAATGCCCCTCGATTTCGTTTTCTAATAACTCTTGATACCTTTGTCCGGTTAAATTCCCATTAAAAAATATAGGTCCAATAACATGATTCTTAAAAAGGCCACACCAAACATGTAGGGATCTTCTTCCCTGAATTTTGACCACCTGAAGAGCTCGCGGGTTTTCTTTTGATCAAAAATGCTTATTTTTTCGGTTAAACATGCCTCCAGTGCTAAATGTTGCCTCGTCGGTGAAAATTATGTTTGACAGATTTAGTTGGTTCATCATAACACGTCTTTCTATTTCTTGGCAGAAGTGTAATAAGTCTATTTTATTTTCATCGGTTAATTATTTAGTAGGTAAAAACTTATATGGCTTATATTTATGTTTTAGAACTGAGTGGATTTTATGCCATGATTTGTTAAAAAAGTGGCTGCATCGGGAATTGAGCGCTCAGGATTTTCTAAAACAAGAATAAATAAGATAAATAAATTATTTTAATACAAAAGTTTCAAAATTACCTTCAAAATATAATAATATATTTAAATCTTCTTCAGCTTTTCTTTCCACTATTCTAACTTTTCGCTTAAGTGTTTTTCTTTCATTCAGTTGTTTAGCAATGTTTAATATTGTCCTACAAGTCGGTGTTGGACTATCTGGAAACCGTCTATGATATTCGTTACGAGCTATCGATGCATTTTTACCATGTATAAATAACCCATCGTCCAACGTATTAGATAATAAAAATGCTCGTAAATAATTACTTCTGACCGGTAAACGTCAAAAAGGCGTCGTTCATTGCAATTGTCTTGACCATGGCTCACTATGTTTTAGCGCAAATTACCTTACCACCTAATGTTTAAACGCTTATATATCCAAAACTAATTGACAGATCTATTCAAATAAACTCTCTAGGTGGGTGGAAAAATATACGGGAACGGGAAACCCTGTACATTTTACTTACTGAAGATAATATATTTTATTTAAATCCAAATTCAAAACCTTTTATTTGCCTTATAAGACATACAAACAATTGAAAACAGAATATTAGAAATAAATTGAAAAACAAAATATAAAAATTTAAATGTCATGTTTACAGGCAAACAGGGTCTGCATAGCGATTTTAATAACTGTTGCACAGACTCAGACACTTTCCGAATCAGTGTAATGCAGCCCTTAGAAAATTGAAAAATATCAACGAGATTAATAATTTATAAATAATAATGAGCATTAGAGACAATTTAAAATATCTTACTTGTACTTATTTTAATTAAAAACACTATATGAGGTAAAACATATTTTGAATTCTTTTTTTTTTTGTTAGAAATACGGATAGGCGTTCAAAACTAATATCGGCGCCGACGAACTTCAACCACATTAGCCACGTAGGACCTGGTGATAGTATCCAGCAACAAAGACTGATTGACCTAACCACTAGTCTCGTAGACCAACTTCCCGAACAGGTGTCCTATGGACCTCCTACACCACAGCCTAGGGTAAGCAACAATAAAAATGTTCCCATACTTTTTTATGTTATTCAGTTAAATAAAAACAGTTGAGATAATGCTGTTGTAGTCTATAATACAGATGAAAACTAATTTAAAGATAGGACTACGGATTTCCATTAATATATACCATTGATTATTAATTATGCCATTGCAACAAAACTATTTATTGCGTTCATTGATTTAATAGCGAAATTTATGACTCTGCCTAACGTCAAAGTCGATTTTTTAGTTACTTATATGAAAAAATGTTGATGATCTAGTGGAATAAAGATACTTAAAATGCCTGTTGAGCGCAATCGAAGATGAAACGTTCGATAGTAAATTCCAATTTGACACGGTCTACTACCAATTATTTCTTAAGAAACTATTTGTTAAACATGTAATAGGGAGAGATGCTGAGAGGTACATATCTTCAGAAATTTCGCCTGTCAATTCAATGCAATCTAATATTCGTAATTTATCTTTTTGAAAAACTTGTATGCTAAAAGATTTTGTTTTAAGGAATATGTTCAGTATACATTTTTACTTATTCTTTGATTTAAATAGTCTGTGCATCAAGGTTTATAACACAGTTACTTAACCTAATTATAGTACAGGCATATTACAAAAACTAATATAATTTTACAAGTTAATCCTACTTCCTAATATTAATCTATTCTTAAACATACATCCTATTGATTAAAACTGCTGTAAGTTAACTAAACTTTTAAATTATGAAAAAACTCACTGGTGGAATAAAACGACTTTTGAGGGCTCTAAAAGAGCATATAAAGTGTGTCCGTCATTCGATGGTAAGGTGCGGGACACGAAAGAAAACCGGGCGGAGTCGATCGGTTTAGGAAGGTCGGCCAAGAAATCTCTTTAAACCAGTGGTGTCCCGTCGTTCTTTAAATAATATGGCGCTCCTTTTTGACTATACGCACTTCAGATAATTAAAAAATGTAACTATGCTTAATGAACCTTTATCTATATTTGTCTGTTTTCTTTCGTGTATCGCACTTCTATATCTCTTTTGTGTTGCAAAAACGGCGAACTTTCGAATTTTAAAATGATTTAATTTTGATTTTTCTTGATCGATTTACCTATAGTTCGACTTTGGGCTACTCTGGTATGCCAAAAGTGGCCGTCTGTCTCCGTTTGTCATATTACTTTATACAGAGGCCGTCAATGTGAAGTACTATACAGGGCGTTTCTTAATTGCGTGCTGATGTTAAAGGGGGTGTTTTTATATCCTAAAAGTCTTAACTTTTGTGATACAGGATGGTAAAGTTTAAAAAGAAAACATTTTTTTTCATCGCAATTCTGATGCTATTGTAGATAACTGCATGAAATTTGATACACGTCTTCTATGCATTAAGGAGCATACGGATTTACCCAGGTTAATTACATATGCACGTCACTGGTAGAAATTTCAAAAATTGATTGTTAATAAAAAATGCCCTTTTATGAATAAAAGACGTGTATCAAATTTCACACAGTTATTTATGTATAATAGCATCAGAATTAGGATTTTAAAAAAATGTTTTTTTAAAACCCTGTATCTCCAAAGTTAAGACTTTTAAATTCATATTAAACTTTTTTCTTAAAATGGTCCAAGAATCAACCCTCTTTAACATTAGTACGCAATTAGGAAACGACCCGTATAGTACTTCACAAGACGCCCCCTGTACAGCCAGCCCAAAGTCGAACTGCATAAGTTAAAATTTTGATAAATCTTGTTCACTGGAATCAGTGCTGGCTCCCCTACTATAACTACATTGATGTGTTAATTTTGAAAAAATATAAGTTCTGTATAGTTTTTCAAATATTAATTGCAATATTATAGATATTTTTTGACACCCGGTATTGAACAGAAATTTAATTATTTTGAAGCAGTTTATTGACAGCTACTTTATGAACAATTTTACAAAATATATGAAAAAAAAAAACTAAGCCATTTTTGAGGTTGACGGCTGTGATTCTAATGGTTCGATTCCTTCTAAATCGTTTTCTTCCGCTGAAAATGATGAGGTTTCGTCGTCACTACTTGAAGATAACTAAATCGTCAATAAACGTTTCAATTTTACCATCTACTTCCCAGTATTTATCTTCAATAGAATGAACATGTTTAACATACGAATTTCAATTTTTAGCCGATATTGAGTCACTCGCTTCTAATGTTATTTTATTTAAATCTTTAATTGAAAGTTCACCAGTGTTGCCCTCTCGAATATATTTTTTTACTCCTGCCCATGCAAGTTTAATAGGGTTGAGGTCGCACGTGTATGGAGGCAGCCTTAAAGGTGTATGACCGAGGTTACGTAAAAGACCGTCAATTTTATACTTTTTTTTTCTCTAGGCTTGTTGGCTGATATTACTTCATATAATTGGTATTTACACCATGTTGGATCACATACAAGACTGTTCGATTTAAGCCACGATATCATATGAGCTTTTGTAGAGTATTTAGTTGGCACTTTACATTCTACGTGAGAATGATAAGACGCATTATCCATTACCACGACTGATTTGGGAGGAATGTAGAAGCTTCTCGAGCAACCACTTTTCAAAATTATCTCTATTCATCTGTCCATGATAGTCTCCAGTTGTTAGTCCCGAGCGAAGAACTAAAGCAGCACCTGGAACAAATCCGGCTTCTGAACCAGTATGAACTATAATAAAGCGACTACTAGAGCGGATTTCCTGAACAGCATCTGTAACACTTTCACTTTGCCAGCGTTTGTTTACTGTCATATCATTATCTACCCAGGTTTCGTCTAGATACACAATATTGCGTCCTTCTTGCCTATATTGCCTTAACAGTTGATAGATATTTCACCCGCCGCGCCAGTGAAAAACATTTGGTCTCTCAACGAGCAATTTTCGTTTATTTTGGCACTTGCGCCAAACAAACCATTTGATCGTAAAAGCCGATTTAAGGTTTTATACCCGTACTTCAAGTTTATATAAAAATTCTCTATTGTTCGTCGAATTACTTGAAAATCGCCATTTCAATTTTATCTTTGTATGATAATCGGGGTCTTTTTTTTACCAGGAGATTTTAAAGGTGAAGTAGAACATGAGGGAACATTATATTCTTTTTGAATTTTTCTTACACTACTTTCTAAAATACCAGTGTAAAATGCAGCGCGTTCTGTTCGATTTTGAATTGGACTAGTCAAACTAATTATTTTCAGCTTGTCTAGTACAGGCCTCTATAACGCTCGCAATAACTTCACGTGCACCGCTTCGAATTGTTTTTCCTCTTTTGCTCGCCATCGTTACTTCGAAATAATAATTCAAACTCAACCCAACGCATTTATATAGAAATGAAAACAAATGCTCGAAATGTAAAGGCGCCACTGGAAATAGCTAGAACCTTCTAGCGGCAAGTGCATGGACCAGTGCGAAATTTACTAAATCCTCGATTAATTTTCCGTATCGCTTAGCTGGCGCACTTTATAGGTGAAGCGGCAAACTATTACAACAAATTAAATAACATAAAATTTAGGTTAGACGTTTCTGGAGAAAGAAAGAATAGACGGATCCTTTCTTTCTCCAGAATATTTTCCTATTGCCTTAAAATATTTTCAGCATTGTGATGTTGTCGCTTCTAACAAAAACCAATACATCGTTAGTTTAAATGGAACACCATGTATATTTTGAGGTTTCCAGAAACTACATGCATTTCTAGCAACTTTTCTGAATACTTCCCTATACCTATCTTCGTGTCAGGCGCTTGTTCTGTGTTTGTCAAATTAGTAGTTGTCAGACTGACTGTCCTGAACCATTATCATTAATAAAACTTAAATGTCCCCTCTCGAACATTACGCCACTGTAACTTATAATTATTATTATTATATGTAAAATACCATCAATTGCGGTATAAACACTACCATTCTTCGGCTTTCTGATAAACATTAAAATGAGCTTAAGGTTTTAAACTGCGCTGTACCTGATTTAAAGAGTGCTATGGGTTATTTAATACAATCTTGTTCTATTAATTTATTAAATAAAAAAAAATAAGCATTTCTTTTTGCACAGCCCACAAAGCAAGCTCCCCTACCTCCAGTTCCTACGTCTGGAAAGCCGCGACCTTGGTTGGAAATTTCTAATCCGATGCCGCTTCGGCCCGCACCCCAAGTGTACAATGGAGCTAAGAGGGCGGCACCTCCTCGACCTAGGGACCTACCGCCCGCGCTGCCTAGACCTTCTGATACGTCGCCATCACCTGACCCCGCGAGTATAGGGAGTATGTCGTCGTTGCATGATATGATCAAGGTAAAGTGTATTTAATTTATAATTCATTGTGGTAGTTAAGTTCTATTTCTTTGAGTTTTAAGTCATCCCTTGTTAGTGGGGTCAGTCTACCGGAAATTTTCGTGAAAAGCCTCGGGGTTTTTATTTTTGTATAAATTTGTTCTTGGGATAACAAAGGAAGGGAATCATGAGTTTTTGAATTGCAGAACGACAAGAAGCAATTTTTTTATTGTTATAGTAATATGGCATTCTTGATAAATTTTTTTAACAGACATAAGTACCGCGGCTTCTGTTGGTCCGATCGGAACCAAATAAAAATAAGTCTCTTCATTTTTAAATTTCCGACATAACTGCGCTGGTTTCAAACGGAGTGCCCAATACAAAACCACACGATATAAGGAATTTTCGAATTAATTTTGCTTGTGTTAAAGGAGTATTGATAAAAACATCTGAAACGATACTTCTGATGGTCAGTAAGAAGCATATCAAAATTTACGGCTTCGTATATAATAGAACGGTTAATAATTGTAATACAATTCGAAAATTAAATCGTTTGTAGTGTTACTGCGAACCCACCAAATTGAACGTTTTATTTTTTTAAATGTAGGTTTTTTACTCCCCTTAAAACCACACTAAAAATATTTTTTAAATAAGGAATTATATTTAATTTCATAACGAAAAATTAAAATTTTGATGTTTTTTTATGTTTTAAATATATATTTTTACAAGCTTTTGTTTAATTTGCTTTCTTCATATGTCTGTTTTTCCGGTTCAAAATTTGTAATCAATTTTTTAAGCACTTGCTGGCATCCGATTGAGGTAAAAGTTGGCATACCTATGTAACTTCGATAACAACGCAATAATGTCCCATGTAAAGCTGATCTGATGATGATGCCGGAGGGTAGCCATATTAACTCCTCAACTCCACAACATAACCCCTTCGTGTTTCCGCTCTTTGAGTTTTTCTTGACAAGTACTGTAGCTTGGGAGGTGTCCAGGGTCTGATCATGGAACCTGAGGGGGATCATAGGAACCCCTCAATTAAACAAGATGGGCCCCGTGGTGTTAGGGCCGGTTAGCTTTGTCCTGTTAAGTACTATAGATCTAAGTGCTGTCCAGGGCTCGATAATGAAGCCGGAAGGTGGCCATAGGAACTACCCAACTAAACAAGATAATCCCATCGTGTTTGGTATCGTTGGATTTTGAATAAAATTTAATATTGAACAGATGAATACCCACAAGTAAAAATATTAAGACAGATAATTAAAAAAATTCTAATGCGAAAAAGTTCAAAATAAAATATTTTATTTACAAACTATTTCATTAAAAAGTAATAAATTATATTTAGCGTATGACGTTAAATAGTGCAGCTACAGAAGAACCCCACCCTTAGTGATCACATGCTCAAGCAGTACATACTTAATAAAACTTAAATAAACAAAGAACTTTTAAAAATTTAAATATTTTCTTAAAAACTAACTTGTCACTGGTTTGGTTTTCCATAACCGACAAAACTTACCTTTCTTACTTGCAATTTCACAGCTTACGTCGCCTTGCGTATATAAGGAAATTTTAACACATACGGACGAAACCTGCATAATGTGACGAAAGTGTTCATTCGAAGCCGGACCGATGCCCATTAGTGAGGCGTTGGAGAGTGGAACATGTCGTGGGCGGGCGGAGGAATCATATGGCATTGCTTTCCCGGTTTGCTATGAGCTCCTAGATAGCTTAGTTCAAATCTACTCAAGGGCAGACTTTTTCTTTCATTTTTCATGGTCTCTAAATTGACACATTTTCCAACTTAAAAATTTGTGGCGTGACAGGTCATCACACTTGAAATAAAGCCTCAAGCTTTTAAGAAGTATTAAGATTTTTAAAAATTCTGCCTTTTTGTAAGTTTTATTAAGTACTGCTTGCGCTTTTGATCAGTGAGGGTTAGGTTCTTTTGTTGCTTTTTTATTTAACTTCATACGTTAAATACTATTTTTTAATTTTGAGAGCAATACTTGATAAAATCATGTTTTTAGAAAGATTTTTTGAGTTTAATTTTTATATAAACATTTAGAGTAAAAAGGGATTATACTCAAAAAGAAAAGGCAGTCAAATAGTTATAAAAGCTTGTTTTTAAACGAAAAAAAAAAAGGATTTTATTTAATAATATTTTTTGAATGAAATGGATTATTATTGTATGAACTAATATTTATTTCATTTAAAAAACATATGTATATTAAATTAGCTTTTGTAACTATTTTCTTCTGCGTAGGAACAAATTTTTCTCTGCATTAAATTACAAAATTAAATTTAAAACCTGAATAGTCAAATTGTGTCAAAATTTTTATTTTTTTTAATTCAGAAATTAAATAGTTTCTTGTAAAAATATAAATCTTTAGTGCAATTGTGGAATTAAAGAAAAAAACTACATTAAAAAAATATAACATTCAATTTAGCGACGATTAAATTTTCAAATTGAATTGCAGTTTTTAACCGTAGTGACTACTAGAAGTGTCCTTTCACAACTTTTTTTCAAAATATTAAACACAATTATGAAGAAAATTCGAAAATTCATAGACGTTTGAAACTAGTGCAGCTTTGTCGAAGATTTGAAAATGAAGAAAGTAATTATTTTTTGTTCCGGACCATAGAAGCCGCGATTTTTATATCTTTGTTTTAAAAAAACGCGATTTACAAAAATAAAATATATGGGTTTCGATCGTTATGCAATGCAAAAATTCTGAATCACATTAAAATGTTTATACAAAAAAATCCGAGGGGAAGAACATTTTCCTTTTCACAAACATTTCTGTTAGATTGACTTTAATATAACACGATTTATTGTTTAAAATTGAATATCTACTGCCTTAACGAAACACAAAATTTGAACACAAATTTACAATAGATCTGGTTTCTTAGCGGAAAACCAAGGGTAACTGTTAAGCCCTTTTTACAATACATTTATTTAATTGTCCTGCGTTGTCATGCTATTTTACGTTTTCAAAGCGTGTTAATTATTATGTAACTTACTTAAAAACTAATATGTACAGCGTTTTTATGTACATTTTGACACCTACCTACAGTTGTAATATAGGTGAAGCAAAAAAAAATTAACAAGTTGTAGCTTGTCTTATCTCTTATAAAAATATTTAAACACATGTAAAAAAATAGACAACATTTATATATTCTTTAAATGGAAAAACCTGTTATATTCATTAACAGGGTATCTTCTTGCTGATTATAAGTGTGCCAGATTTGGTACATGTATCTGTAAAAACAATCGAGAATTTTGACAATAAACTTGCCATATGAAGCTGTGTCAGAGAGAGACCATTCTAATTTCATAAAAATGTGGAGTAAATAGGAATAAACTGCCTCTTATGGCACGTCATTTTTCGCGTTTGTGTTTAAAGATAAAGCTACCAAATCTGATATATTTATAATTATCAAGAAGAGACCCTATATTAATGAAATAATAATATGCAGGGTGTTCCATTCAAAAATATATACATAGGATGTTATTTGTATCTTTAATCCTTCTTTTTTAATTTGTGTTATTCGTAAAAGGTAATACAAGAAAAATCCTAGAGATCCCTTCTGAGATGAATTTTTTTTGTATTTCCTACAGTTAATGCTCCATTTAGGTGTCAAAATATAAATGAAAGTTCTCTAAAATAAAATAATTAACAAAAATTGTATTATCTTTTGTAATGATTTTGTCTAAAGTAATTTTCAAAGAACTGTAGTATATTTTTTCGTGTCATTAGGTTGGAAAACACAAAACAACTTTATGACAGCTAAGGAAAGGAAAGAAAAATGTGTTTACAGTTTGCCTTCATTCCGGTTAAATTAAAGTACGTTGGTTGTACTAGTAGTTTTCAAAATAATGAACTAACATTTTTTCGATTTTACTGTGAATGAAATGTTCTATTTCTGTAAATATTGAACACAAATAATTTGTATTAGCATCTTTAATAGACTTTAATTATTTTTCTAATAATGTAATGCTTGTACTACATAATTTGCAAAACGAAGTTTAGCTGGTAGTCTTAACTCAACTAGAGTGTGTGTGAATTTATACTTAACATAGGCAGTTTTCGTTGGATTCAGATTTTAAAACAGATTGATTTGTCTATATTAGATTTTACTAATATGCTTGCCAATCTTAGTTTAGACAAGGATGGAAGCACAAAAAATATTTGGGCTCTACAACTATAGAACCTTACATAGTGCTTTTTTGTAAGATTTTATTTTATCACTTGCTGTTAAAAACGTTTTGATATATTAGGATATATAGAAATGTCACAAAATATTTTGCACTACTGAGTTCACAGTTTAGAGTATAAGAATATCGGGGCTAAGAGGAGAACTGTCAGTGTCTGTAGACACAGAGAGAAAATCGGAAGAGTAAGATTTCATAAAGGTCGAAGTAAAGACTATCACCATAAATTGTGAGTGAACTTGATTTCTTCCTTATTTGTTGAGAGACGACGGGATAATGTGGAAGGCTGTAATAACCTGTAGATGTTAATTCTTATACCTATTGGCACGTGTGTAGGGTCAGATATCTGCACCCATTTCATATTAATTTTATATGGTAAACATCATAACCCATCAGCCGCGAATCTTTGTGTTAAAATATAGTTTTGGATTTTCTATGGTATACAGTTGAGTTAAAAATGTACTCGGCAGCTTTCTCTGCATGATGTAGCAATAATGTCTTTATGTTAGTAGCATTTGAATACAAGAGCTTAACTGAAATGTAGCACAAATATACAGCCTAAAACACAAAGCAAAAGTAGTCAAATGAACCTTGATCTGCTGCACGCGATGGCCTATGTCCATCAACAGTTATCAAGGATCGGATAACGGAACGAAAAAAAATGGAGAAAAAAGAAACAGCGGTTCAAACTCTATTTTTAAAACGATCCTGCAAATGTATTACATTTTTAAAAATAATTTGGTCTAAATGTATAGGGTGTCCGGATTTGGTTGCAAAAGCAGCTCTCTCTCTTATTTTTAAAGATAGAACCTTGCGGTTTTCACGAACCTGAGCTAATTTTTTGTGAAACTCATGAAGCCGTAAACAAAATTTTCATAGCCTTCTTCGTTTATGAGATACAGGCCTAAATAGAAAATTTTGCATTTTGGGACCCCCCTCGTATCTCGGTTATCCTTTAACTTAACGCAAAGGGAAAAATTGCTGCTTATGCAGTTTTTTACGCTGGATCCAGTGGCGTAGTCATTCATTTGAGTTGTTATTTTTTAGATATGACCCAAAGTTGTGTTTTTTTAAATGGGACACCCTGTATATTTGTTCAGAAATTGATTTGACCTTTTAAAAGCTTCATAAAAATATATAATAGTATGGGTCTATTTTAATAAACTACAACAAAAATCCTAATTTTTATAATTATGATTCCAAATTTTGCAGTAGGCCATGCAAAACGATGCCGTTTTCTTTTGTTTTCTTGGAATAAATGACATTTCCCAATTTTGTACGCGTATGTAAAATATAGCGCTAAGTTTTTGTATTTATTTATTGTGTAAAAATATATTTGTATTATTATGGAAGAAAACCAAACTTTCGAACATTATGAAAAGTACGATATGTTAGCTTGTTTTGAGATGTATTTTAACAGGTAAATAGTTAATTTTTAGGTATGTTGAAATACTATTGCTTAATTTTTATTTAGATATCCAGAAAGGAGGCAACCTAATATATCCACTTTTTATCGGATAAAAAAGAATTTACTTAATCAATCACGGATCATTTATCAAACCTCATACGAAAACATATAATAAAGAAAATCGGGAGGCTGAGGAAATTACGGTTTTGGCTAATGCAGAAGCTTACCCTACAAACTCTTGTAGGGCCAGTGAAAAGAGCATAGGGATTCCAAAAACTAGAGTTCAAGAAATTCTAAAAAAGCACAAATACCACCCATACAAATTTAGTCTCGTGCAGCACTTACAGCCAGGGGATGCAGAGCGTCGGGTAGTCTTCTGCAATTGGTTTCGAGAAAGATGCGATATGGTTAGAGATTTTGAAAGGAAGGTTATATGGTCAGACGAAGCACATTTCAGTAAATTCTGGCACAATATATTCTGGTCCCAGGAAAATACCAAATATTTCCCAGAAGACAGCAGGGCAGGTTTGGTCTAAATGTGTCCTGCTTCATATTAGGAACACATAAATGTTTTATATATTTGAGGGAAATCTACCAGCCAATCGCTATATAGAAATTTTAGAGGCAGCTATACCTGAATTACTTGACGATCTTCCTCTAGCGCAAATTAACGAAATTTATTTTCAACAGGATGGTGCTCCTGCACACAATTCTGGAATGACGAGATTATTTCTGGACAATAATTTTACCAATCAATGGATCGGAACAAATGGACCTATAAGATGGCCCCCTAGGTCCCCAGATTTGTCGATTTTAGATTTCTTTCTATGGGGATATCTGGAAAATAGAATTTACAAAGACCACTATGATAATGTCCAAGATTTAGGATATGCAATAAGAGAAAATTTTCGCTATTTACAAAATCAGCCCGTTATTTTGCTTAATTCCCTAAAACGAATACGAAAATTGTGCGAAGCATGCATAGAACAAAATGGAAATCAGTTATGGAAAAAAATAAATTAATAAAAGCTAAAAATATAAGAAAAAGCCAAGGCTTTTGAAAATATATTTATACAAAATAAATAAAAGATAACCATCAAGTTCGAAGATAAAAATAAAAAAAACAAGATTACAGGTCAATAAGATAATGTTAATTAAATATTTCATCATCATCATAATCTAGCTTGCTGCGTCCACTGCTGCACATAGGCATTTCCTAACACAGTCTATTCGTCCTTGTTCTAGACCATCCTGACCCAATTTGATAACATTTTTCTATTTCGTTTGTTCATTGGGAGTTTCACCTCTTTCTAACGGGACTTTCGAGATTTTTAACCTTAACATTGAAGTCACCCATTGTTCGCTTGATTCTCGTTATGTATATTTCTTCTTCACTGTGATTTGTAGTGGGTGGGAAGACTTGGATAATTTGAGTATCTGGTTCTGAGATTAAGTATCGTATACAAGATTCTTGAAGATATAGACTTCATGGACACAATGCCCTGCGAGTACCTTTTGTCGATAAAGAGTCCAACTCCTCCATTGGTGTTTTCCTCATTTCCCATCTGGTAGAATATGTGACAGTAATATCAGTTAAGAATTCAAAATAATGTTAAAGGTCAGTAAGATAAGAATAAACCAACAAGGTTGTTACATAGCGGCATTTTGCGTCCTTAAGGTCATCTTTCAACAGCCTCTGGTTATTGTCGATCACTTCTTGTAGGATTTTCTCATACTCATAGAATTACATCTCTCCTTGCAGGACCACACCCAATTTTTGCACAGTGCTAATGGACACAAGCTTTCTATTCTTGTAGAGAGCCACGTTAGTTTAATTACTGCGATATACTGGTCATATAACATCACAGTATGACGCTAAATAACGTTTTGTAGAGGTTGTAAACAAGAAGATGAGGTAGCATTACATTTACTGTGTGTTTGTCCTGCAGTCTCATCAATCAGAGAATCCGTTCTAGGAGTGTGCTGGCCTACTATCGTCAGCTTAAGGGAAGTCCCCTAGTCGATACGTCATATTATAAGAATAGGTAGCCCATGATAAGTGATGTTTCCCAGGGAGGATCTACAAGGGCAAGGTTGTCATAGGAGTTCGGGTGCTTCATAACTTTCGGCCAGAATCGTGCAATAATATGAGATTTTTATTATAAAATTATATATTTATTGTCTTTAATTATTATCCTGTTTATTAGTTTTTTTTTTGCGATTTAATAAAACCTACATAAAATATTGAAGGAATTTGGCTTGAATCGTTTATATAAAATAACAAAAAAAAAAACTGATTATAATATCTACTAATAGCTTTTTAAAGGAAAATAGAATAAAATACGTTTGTAAAAATCAAATTAAAATAATACATTATTGAATAAAAATCATACATGTAACTATTAAAATTATCATTTTTGAGATGAATATTTTTTTGAAAACTTTCATCAACTTCGAAATCATTATACATGATTTGACAAGTACACGAGGGCCTTGGTAACTACTTCTCAAAATATAATCTGTTGTTTAAACAGTTTTCTTCTGTCGCTTGTAGCCGATGGAAATTCTAATTAAGATTTATTTGCCGGACACTTGTATTGTCTTTAATTTAAATTAATCACAAGGTTTTAACCAGAACAATATTATTTTTCAATTTAAAATTATCTTTATGACATATAAACATAGTTCTATGTGACGTCGGCAGTAATATATAGGTTTTCATTTTTCTTTAGTTTTAAGGCAACCGAACCTTTTAATAAACCGTGGATGGTGGGGGGGGGGGGGCAATAGATTCTGGGTGATGTGGCTCTAACACTACAGACAGAAATTTGTAGCCCCATATGCCTCATTGACATGTTTGTTTTGTTGGTTGGTTCTAATTCCGGCATATTATATATATAGTTTTTAGTAATAAATTGTACCTTTTTTATTTCCGCAGGCAACAGAAGCGAAAAACAGCCCCCGCCACTCGATCGCGAGCAACAACAGTTCGAATCTCTCCACCCCACCATCGCCTCAGGCGGACCATCACCACAGTTCCAGCTACGACAGTTAAAACATTGTTTTTCCAAACGAGATCGAGGTTTTTAATTAACAGACAGAAAATAGAAATTGGCAAAGTGGCAGCTTATCATATTATGACGCTTATACTTTTACTCCAGATTTGCGGATTTTAATAGGACAGTATTTTTTATACTATCTTCCCGCAATAATACGAGTCTATGTTATGTCATAATAAGGGAAATATGTTTTGAGTTTTTGGATGCTCTGAAGCAATTAATCTATTAAGGTGTAACATTTCTGTGAGTTCATATACTACTCAAAACGTCACATGTTTTGTGAAAATGAGAAAGGGTAATATTTTTATTTCAAAACTTTTCAGGGCCCAGAAATTTAACTTTATCATATTAAACTTTCCTTATAAACAAAAAATTGGAAATTCTGTTACTTTAGACAATTTTTGTATGTACGGGAATGTTTTAAATAAATCCATCTTCCATCTCTAAATTTAATTACCTTAAAATTTTATATTTTGTTTGGATTAGTGTGGTATGATGCAAACTTTATCAAAATATGAGACATTTTGAGTAGTATAATGTCCATATACAAGCATTTAAATCAAAAATTCCCTGCTATATGTATACTTGTACGTTCAATTAGGAGCATAAGGACCACTTATTCACAAGATCAAGGGATGTTCTAAGTTTTATTAATAACCCGATTTAAAATATTCTAAAGTGTGTGCCGAAAACGTTAAATTTATAAAGGGTGATGTAGGCGTAATGCTAGATTGGGAAGATACAGGTCTGGAATATCACTTGATTTGATTTAAAAGTGGCGTTTTCTGGCAAACGTAGTAACACTGATTTTTAAAAAATAGTTAAACTGTTATATAATCGAAATAAAAATCAGTTAGCCTCAGTTGGTATTTCGGGTGGGTACACACGTTTATAATATGTAAAAGCATTATCAGACCTAAAAGATTTAATGCTGAGTAGTGACTTACAATAATTATAAAATAGTGAATTACCTTAAACAGTTATAACCCAATAATAGCAACAAATGAGGCTTAAAATTAAGAATATAATTCGGGTTACCAGCTATTAAGAACAAGAACTTTTTTTCGTAAGTCAACAAATGTGTGCAAAAGATTAATTTTTTGTATCCGAGTTATTGTTTAAGAAATTTAACGTACCATTCATCTTCAGAATATAAAATCAGTCAATTTCGATAATTGTAATGATTTTTTTAATAGTATACAGGGTGATTCAGAAATAGGTACTGAACATTCAGGATGTGATTCTTCGACTAATTTTAAGTATATAAGTTCATATCTATTTTTGCCTAAAATTTTTTCTCCAAAATCGGCATATTTTTTTAACATACAGGTTGGAAAAGTTTTTTTTAGTTTTAGTTAATTTATATTCTACATTTTTAAAGATAAATACTTCTAATAGTATCTGTAAAACAGTATCATGGATATTTGGAACAATCTACAGGGCTATCATTTTTTGGGGTAACTCCTCTTTTTAGCACCCCAAACTTTCTTATGTGACGACGCTGACCAAACTTAGTAGCTTCGTCAAATTTTCGATTCCATTTAAAAACGTTCTTGTCTTGCTCTTTTTCCATTTTCAGCACCATTGGGAAACTACTAATAGTACTAGTAAATAACCATTCGTCCAAGCCTATATTTAAAGGTTTTTGTACTCAAATTTCATATGTAAAGAATAGTATTTTGTTAAATAACTCTAAACAGTGCTACATGTAAAAAAGTACAAGAAGCAAAAAAGATGTCTAAGAGAATGGCGAATTTGATGAAGCTACCAAGAAAGCGCAGTGTCGTTACATACAAAAGTTGGTATGTCCTGACCAAAAAAAAATCACTCTGTAGATTGTTCCAAATCCCAATGATACCGTTTCATGGATCCTACAAAAGGGAAGGTGTATTCGTATTATAATTTTTATTGAGCTGTTTTTGAAAATGTAGAACAAAAAAAAACAAAAAATCATTTTCACCCTGTATCTTAAAAAATATTGGTTTTTGGACAAATATATATATTAATTTTCATACTTAAAATTAACCAAATGATCATATTCTAAGTTTTCGGTATTTATTTCTAAACCACCTTGTACACTGACCTGTCATAGAGGATACAAATCAAGCCACTTCAAAAAACAAACGAATGGTAAAAAATTAGATATCAGTCTACAGCCATCAATCATGATTTTAATTTTCTCTCTAGTTTTATTGTTAATGCTTTCCATTCCTGGTAGGTTTGGTTTGGTTTGGTTCTTCTTTTTCTACCCATCTCTGCCCACTCTTGGCCTAAAGTTTCGTCCAATTTTTTCAATTGGTTTCTGTCTTGTGCTACTATCGGCCATGATTTTACTATCGATCAAATACCATTTATTCATCTTTTATGCCCCCCCCTAAGTTCGTCTAGTTTGTTTTGATGCCCATTCTGTATTTCTTCACCTACTTCTTTTTTAAATTGGTCTAGGCACGAGACCTGATCATTTCATTTTTCTCACTTCTATAAAATCATAACTTTGTTCTCAGGATTTGAAATGCTCTTTGAATTATCCTTACTTTGTTGGTTTAAACTTTTCTAAGGGTTTCCAGTACATAGGTATTAATAAACAATACATAAGTGTTGTAGAACAATTTTGGTTCAAGAATTTAGGAATTCTAGTACATTACAAATTTCTTCAAAGTACATAATGGTGTCCATGCGAGTCAAATTAGCCTAGCAGTTTTCTTGGATTTCTTTACCCAACTTCGTTGCGTGTCGTAAGTAGATTGACATTTTCTCTAGAATGATTCTTCTTGGTGTTTGCAGCCGTATTTTCATGACATTACTTAGAATTCAATTTTCAGTATTCATATTTTTTTAGACTTGAAACATTTATTTTAAACTTTTGGTGATATTGTATATACCACTTGTTTGCTTGTTATGTTTATTAGGGTGTTCAAAGTTAACCTACCAACTTATTACTGGCGAAGCTGAGCTTTTTTTAATCTAAAAACAACTTTCAGAATGTCTTTAAGATCTTTTAAAAGGCATGGCTCTCACACTCCCTTAGATCTACTTCCAATGAAATGCGCATAACCTTTTCTGTCAAGTTACATCAGAACCTCTTCAGTTTCCGTGCAAAACCAACCATTACGTTTTACGTACAAGCAGCGTAAACAAACCAAATATAATTCCGAAACAACTACAGATTTTATTGTGTTCACGGCGTCTAGATACTTTCTACGTGCCACGTGAGGCGCATTCCACGAAGATCGACGGGAGACGGTTGTATTAAATTATGTACAAATCTGTGTTTTTTCCAATTTTAACGTGTTAAGAAGAGTTTCGATAAATATTTTTAACCCATAGATATATTAGGAATCCATCATATCAAATTAAATGCCAGTAGCTAATTGCATTTGATGTACATTTTATTAATGTTATTTTTCTATTAATATTTGTATTATTTATTTACTTCTTACATATGATGCTACCAAGTTTTTGCGATTATAACTAATATTATAGTTTCTTCTTTTAAGTCACATGTAGCTTTTTCCCTTGGTCATTGCTAGAAGTAGTGTTTGCACATGCTCACCAAGAGACGCAGGAAATTATAGAATGTAGGCAATCAAAAAACTCATATTTATTGTCATTCTGAATACTCTGATAGGTATACATTTTTATAGAGGTCATTTTTTATCCTAATTTGTTAGAGTAATACGCTACTGTTAATATTCTTAAAGAAAAGAAACACGCGTACCCACTAAATATTGACCGAGGCTTTGATTTTTATTTTACTTATACAATGAATGATTTCTTTTGAGCTGTTATATAGTTTTTGGGAAGTATGGTTAAGCACTTGTTATACACAAATCTTTGACCATAGTTTTCTCTACACTTTACGAATCATTTCTTGTTTGCGATATTTGAATTATAGGACATAAAGTTACGCCTTGGAAATAGGAAAAAGAAAGAATGGATTTAGTGGTTCCTGTTAATTAAAAGCTTTGATTAGAGAGACTAACAATAAGTGTGGTCAATCATTCCATTCTATACACATTTTCTTGTTATCCGGGCTCACGATGGATATCTAAAGTGTCTCATAAAAGGTGTCTTGCTTAAGACAGTTAAATCTAACATATACATATATATATATATATATATATATATATATATATATATATATATTTATATATATATATATATATATATATATATATATATATATATATATATATATATATATATATATATATATATATATATATATATATGATAATCAATTTCTTCCAAATAACATTAAAATAATAATATGTTTATTTATTAACAAATGCAATTGTATTTAAATTATTTCTATAAAGAAATATGAGATATATGTACGTTTCACCAAATGTATATAAAAACATATTGTTTATTTAGCAAAAACTCGTTTTTTTTTTTGGTAAGATTAATGAAAGCAATATATGTGTTAAGATTCACAGCAAACTAAATCTGTTTATGCAAATAATTCAGACCCATGTTTTTTATATTGATTACATAATTGCATTTACTACCAAATTAAACAGACATTTTTTTAAATACAGGAGCTGCTAAGAATATCACCTCATATCTGGGTGATATACCTAGACTCTTTTGGACACTTTGGCTATCTTCAACTAGACTGAGTAGTTACCTCAAGTTTACAATAAAAATAAATCTTTTTAAAAGATAATAATACAATATTATGAAAATTATCTTAGATTTTAAGGCATGGCACTGTACTTATTTTTGTTTTTGTTTTGTATATTTTTGTATTATTTCAATTTTTAACGTTTAGTTTTTAGGTTCTTGTAGTTATATCATAGGAAGTGTAAAAATGCAAGTCAATTATTAAGTATTTAACAAGTTTATTTTGTTTATAACGTTAATTTCCTATTTTGTTTAAAATAGGTTCCGTTGGCCATAAGAAAAAAAAAGCAATAAAATTTTACCTTATGATTCATGGTGAGATTTGAGGATATATTTATCTAATAGGTAACCATTATTTTATGTCTTATCAAAATTGACTATATTTAATGGCTGATTTGTTTTCGTTAAATGAAATGGAAATATATGTGTCCATTTAAGTGATGCTACTATTTTTATTACACAACCTATAAAAGCTATGAGGTCGGCCAAATTAGAACATTTTTAATTTTTGAGTGTCGTTTAAGATTCGTTAATAGTGTTACAAGATCATTTTTAGTTTCTTAAATATCGGTACAATATAAAAATTGACGGGAAATTCATTGCTGAAAATACAATATATCTTTTTCTCATCTACAGTTTTGAGTTTCAAATACCGGTATTCAATAATTTTTTAAATGCAAAATGGGCAATAATGTATCACCTATGCGTCTTTTTTTCGTGACTATAATATTTATTTTTTTAAATAAGGAGTTTCTATTCATTTTACTCATGAATTAGGTGCGAATGTTAATGATGCTGGATACTTTATGATTAAACATACTGAAACGGTCTAGTGTTAAATCATTGCGTTTGTGATAAAAAAGTATCACAAAGTTGTATGTTAAAAAAAAAGGATTTTCAAAAAATAATTTAGATACGTATAAGTTGAAAACATAAGATATACTGTTATTTTTTCGAATGCCGTTTACAACGAACTTAACATTTGCTTCAGTATTTCAGAAAACATCAAGGATCAGACAAAACAGTTATTGTGCTATAAATTAACCTTAGAAATTGAAACTCTTTCGTTGTTCGTACCTTATAGAAATAAAAATTGTAGCATTACTTGAAATAGATTCAGAGGCATATTTTTAGATAAATATATAATCATTTTGTTAAACAGGGATGTCGCTAGACCATTGTATAAAGCCAATGTCAATTATCCCTTTTGATCGAAAATTATAATTAACATTAAATTGAATTATCTTAATATCGTTTTTAATTTGCTTTTATATGTATTCTTTTCTCGAATATCCATTTTTTAATTTAATACAGGGGTCTTGCCATGTGTCACATTTGTAATTGAGTTACACCGGCGCTCATACAAGGTGGTAGCTATTAATTTATTAATTGAAAAAAAAATATATTAAAAAATCAGCTGCATGCAGACCTTTACCTAATAGTAATATTGTTAAAATTGAGTATTCATCCTGCTACCCTTGCATCGAAATGTCAGTGGTAACATTAAATTTTTTTTAATTATAAAACGGTCTTACGCCACACCTGTAAGTTGAACCTGTTCCTAATAGATATATTATGGATATTTATCCAGTTGGTTTAATTTATTTTCATAGGGGGCATCTTGAACGTCATTTTGTAGCATAACTACAGTCGAGTATACCTATACTGCATTTGAATTAGTAATATTCCAAAAAATTATTGGTTTCCTTTTAGATAATTAGGGCTATTTTCGTTACTTATTATTTTAACATTATTATCTTTTTATTTAAAAATTAGCAATAAAGTAAATAAAAATAGTTTTTGAACTTCTTAAGTAAATATTACATACTAAAAATAAAATGTTTTTCCTTTTGATCAAAATACAATGTGTTATTTAAGTATGTAAACAAAATGGAATGCATAAGTCGTTGTTTATTTTCAAAAAAAGAAAGCCAGTTTCCAGAGGCTTGGTTTTTGAGATAGAAGATTGAAGTTTTAAAAAAACTATATATATATATATATACAGTGTCCTTGTCAAAGTTCGTATAATATGGTTTTTTTTATTAGGCAATTTTATCAACATTTAGCGCTGGTAATAACTTTTTTTTCATTAAGAATGAAAGATGAAAAATAGTCACGTGACACGCGTTACCTGTCAAAACTTTGACATTAATTAATGAAAATTGCAGTAAAACGGCTTTTTTGCTAAAATATGAGAAAGTTTTATTAAGAAAAGTTGTTTGTTTTCTAGTTCTAAATATGTTGTTTTTCGAAAATTCTAAGAAAATAATAATTGTCTAAGTTTAGAAAAAAAAACATATTTTATTTCCGAGAAAACTAGAAATTACTTATCACAAGGTCTTGATGCAAAGTTAGCATGATTTTAGGAATATATTACTTAAATTACATTTTTTTGGTAGTAAATACATGTCATAATACAAAAAATAAACAACTTTTCTTAGTAACACTTTGTCATATTTTAGCAAATAAATTCTTTTTCTGCGACTTCTATTAATAAATGTCAACTTTGACAGGTAACGCAAGTCATGTGACTATTTCCCAAATAACCAATTTTTCATACTTAATGAAGCAAAAATTATTGGTCATGCTAAATTTTGACAAAATTGCCTAATAAATAATTATCACATATGATGAGCGAAGTTTTTCAGTTATCTTGATTTTTATGTGTTTAGAATTAGTATGTTGCAAAAGGTGTTTAGCGTAACCTAAGACTCAAGTTTTTTTAAAAGACACTCATTTTTCATAAAATCTGAAACATTTTATTTTAATACAAGGGGTGCTTGGTTATATTTAGACCGGGTCTACAAGTTTAACTCTTTATCAAACAAATATATACAAAAGTATTATGGTTCTCTATGAACCGTCAAGATTTGTTAAAAAAGTAAACAAATGACAATTGGAAAGTAATAAATGGGTTTTACTGATTATAAATAAGGTGTGATACCTTTATCTTTTAAGACAGCTGAGAAAATTGACAAAACATCTGCGATAGGAGCTGATGTGTTACAAAGAGAGAAAACATTCTGACACATAAGTGGAGTCAATAAGAATACACTACTTATGGCAGGGTTTTTGTCAAATTCCTCGGTTGTCTTTTGAGATAAAGGTATCAAGCATTAGAGCATTAGAATCAGTAGAGATAAAGGTATCCAGTATTAGAGCATTAATTGTGTTGAATTTGAAATAACAAAGCCGGTGCTCGTTTTTTTTACTTTGCAGTTCTCATTTTTGTTTAATTATTTGGCAAAACCTGGCAAAACATGGAACTTTGTATATACTATTGTTTGATATCTCTGAAAATTAAGCTGGTAGACCTGGTTTTAAATATAACCAGAACTCTGTACGACTTTTGCCTAATTTTACAGGGGATAAAGTTGCTCCAAATTACAAAGCAGATAAAGAAAAAATCAAAATAAAGACATTATTTAAAATATGTTCGGAAACTGTTTAGTTTTCCTGTTACACGATGTTTAAATATGATATAAATGTTTTCTATATCCTTTATCTTATAATACCTAATTTTAATTTATTTTAATGAAATTCTACTTATCTAAAAATTGAACAAGAGTCGTGTATGAAAACAGGCCTTATAAATTTCCTGAAAAACGACTAGTTTAATCTAAAATACATACATTATTGTGGATTTTCCTTTCCTTGCTCTTACCTCTACACCTATTAAACTAGGGAAAAATAGTGACATATTTTTCTTTAAAACGCTTGAAGCTACCCGTATCTATATCTATTAGGTTCTACCAAGTTTTATTTAATTTGTTATTAGGAATATAAAGAAAAATTAAACTTTTAACTTTCTGTTGAGACCCCTTTTTTATCTTCTTAAGTTTGCGTATGTACGTACATGGCACATATATTTTGAAAAATAATGTAACTATCAATATTACATAAAAAATGCAAGAATGGCAATAAAATGCATTTTTTTATGAAATTTTTGATTACCTGTCTTGTTGAGTCTTTGTTGGCCATTTTGAAATGTTACATGAAGACATATGAAAAAGGGTTATTTGAAATTTTCTCCTGACATGTAATAAAATGGCCGTAGTCAATGTTCGTTTTAAGACCATACACGCATTGAAGTTCTAATGTCACAACTAAGCTATGTAAACCTCACATTCTAGAAAATTAGTATATATATATATATATATATATATATATATATATATATATATATATATATATATATATATATATATATATATATATATATATATATATATATATATATATCCTCTATAAAGGGTGTTTTTAATTGATGGCTAAAAATGGCCGTATTTTTTTGCCTTATGTCAAGATTAGAAGTTTATATATACATGTGTCCGCAAGGCCTTCGTTTTTGAGATACACGGTGTCAAATTTTTTTTTAGTTTTTTTCATTGACCTCGTACATTTCTAGAGATAAATCATTTAAATTTGACACACCCTATACTGGAAGGAATATCTATGAAATGGTTATAATACATTTTACTAAAATCTACTGGTGTTTTTTCAAGGTCGCGACCCCTTTTATCCCCACGAAATTTTTTTCTGCGACGTTACTGGTTGTTTTTCTTTAGAAAATAAGATTCGTTATTTTGTTTTCTAAATTCCTGGTTTCTTACTTTAAACTTTTAGTTTTAAAATTAACCAAAAAGTTACATCCTGCATTGTTAGCAATCAAAATAAAACAGATAAAATAAATTTTAAATGTGTAGTGCCTTAGCATTTTGCTAACTAACGTTTAAATGGTTCAAAATATCGGATTAAAGTACGAAATCAAGAAGTTAGAAAACAAAAGGGGAATCTCATTTTCTAAATAAAACAGCTGGTGTAGTCGCAGTAAATATTTTGGGGGGTAAAAGTCGCGACCTAGAAAAAAAGTAACATCCAGCAGATTTTTGCAAAATATATTATTGCCATTTCAAAGACATTGCTTACAGTAAAGTGTATGTCAAATTTGAATGATTTATCTTTAGAAATGTACGAGGTCAATGAAAAAATAAAACAAAATTAAAATATTTACACCGTGTATCTCAAAAATGTAGGCCTTGCGGACACATGTTTATATAAACTGTTCCAAAATATAGCAAAAAAATTATGTCCTTTGTTTTTAGTCACCAATTAAAAAAACACCCTGTATAACTGCTGTAGGAGCAGTGACAATATATGAGGAAATACCCTTTATATAGAATGTGGGAAAAAATTCAAGATGCTCCAAATGTTCTATTGGATTATTTAAAATTTTAACATGTTATTGGCCCATTTCAAATTTTGTGCCGGATAGGACCTTATCGAAAACTGATTTTAGGACACCAATGTATTTATATGACATTAAAAATAATTTTTGCTTAGGTGATAAACGGAGCTGTTGATAAAACAATGAACATTTCTGGAAGATTTCTTTTCTGTAGGATTTTGCTTTGGTCCCTTCTGGCACTGATAAAATGTAATATATTGAATAGCTTTTGTGCAAAATTGTTTGCAGTGATTAATAATTATATTACCGAAATACTTTAAAGGTAAGATAATGTGTAATAAAATTTATTTGCGTACCTTCAACATTTATTATTATATTTTTATATATATTTATTTATTTAACTTGTGTTAATCGTTTTTTCACTAACATATATTGTGTTAAAAGAATAGTAAAGTGTTATTATATTTTATTAGAATAGAAAAATCATATTCAAATAACCCAAGTTATTAGAAGTAATCGAGGCGTTCGTTCTAGTACAATTTTTGTTTAAATATTACCGAGACAATATGGTATTTGTGATAAGTGACTGAAAATTAGAATTTTGTACTTTTTCGATTTCGACCATTAATAAACGTGAAGCAAGTAGTCACTTTTACAAATACGGGTTTCCTTTAATTTTCTAATCATTTGTGGTGCAAAGATGTTTTCCATATGAAGGGTGAACTGGCAGCGGTTTTGCGTAATTAGGAATCAATTAGCGCCTGCTTAAGCCGGGTTTAGGCAATTTTTTAATTTCTTAATTGATATTCATTCTTTTTTTTTAACATTAAGCCGAATTAGTTACGTAAGTTATTAATTAATTCGTATTCTAAAAAACGTGTCGCTAAGAAACCTTAACAAAAACTATTATCTTTTGCGAATTTTGGCACATACCTACAGTTTTAACTACACGAGATGCAAAAAAACGTTTTATACGAAAGTTTTTTCCTGTATTATCTTTTAAAATTATCAAATATTTAAAAAAATAACTACCATGTAGTGATATAGGCACAAGCTTCTAATTCTTTTAATGAAATACCCTGTATTATATAGTTTTTATAAAAAAATGGACCGTTTCGTGATGATCATACTGACACCTTTAAAGGAAGGCCAAGGAAATTGACTAACACTCTGCCATAAAAATGTGAGTGAGAACATTCCAACACAAAATAAGTAATCAGAGGAATACACTGCCTCGTCAATATTTTCGGTTATTTAAAGATTAAACCGATATTATATTTATAATCAGCAAGAAGGCATCCATTTGATGACACAATATACAGGGTCATTATTTAATTAAAAATATAGCATATTCATATTCCCTATAGTTGTAGGTTGGTTTCAAAATATAAAAGAAAACCTCACACGTGAGAAAAACCACGGGACGGAACGAAAAAACGATCCGATTGATTAGTAAAGCAATACTAGTCCTGTCAAGTGTGACAAAAGTGGGAGATAACACTTAAAATTAAAAATATAACTTAGAAACACATTAAAAAAACATATATATATATATATATATATATATATATATATATATATATATATATTAAGAATAACTAATTGTGAATAAGAAATATGAGTTTGAATGAACCCGGCCTTAATACCAAAAATCTTGTTCTGGAAAACGTCAGCAAATTAAGAACTAGTAGATTTTTTGGTGGATTTAGTTGTATTCGTAGGTTTAATTTATTGATTCGGGTGAACTTGCTCACTAGTGTTGGACCCGGTTTATTTTGATAGTATTTATACTTAGTGATGTCTTGTTCTACTTAAAACAAATCCGTTTGACATAATTTTTGGTCATGTAAACTCTAATTAAATACACTCTGATGTAATTGAAAAGTTTAGAAGATTATCACCAAATTCAGGCTGTTTTTGATGCCTATGAACTATCTGCATGGGTGTTTAGTTAATAAGTTTTTGTATACAGGCTGTCTGGTTTATATTTTAAACGGGGTCTACAAACTTAAATAAACAAATGACAATTGGAAAGTAAAAATCATCGACTTTGTTATTTTAAATGGGACACTGTTTATAATATTATTTTAATACAATGGGCATCTCTTTGCTGATTATAAAATTATCGGGTTTGATAACAAACGAGAAAATTGACAAGAAACCTGCCATAAGAGGCAGTGTATACCTTTGTAATGACATGTGTATCTTCTCTTTTTTAAGGCATTGCCACTTATGGCAGGGTTTTTGCTAAATTTCGCGGTTATCTTTAAGGGTATCAAACCTGATATTTTTATAATCAGCAAGATGTCCATTTAACCAAATAATGTTACACAGGGTGTTACATTTTTCAGAGAACATCATAAAACGTTTGTGCAAGTTAAGCTTGTAGGCCCCGTTTAAAATATAACCAGACACACTGTACACATATTTGAGAGATTTCATTTCTTTCTGCTTAATATTTCAATCTGCCAAAAGCCATTAAACTCTCGAGTTAGTTTTATTAAATGCTCTGCGTCAGTAGGTGTCATTGTGATGGTCTAACTTTAAGGCGTCATGGAGGATGAAATCCTAGGAGATTATTCGAGTATTAAGTGAAGCACAATAAAGAGGACCTCTAACATTTCTTATGAAAAATGGCTAATGGAAATGTTCCTAATTCTTTGTATAATATAGTTCTCGATGCCCTAAAAGCTCTTATGGTAAAACCTAATTATGACTAGTTTTTAGGATAGAGTGTGTTAGACTTTGCCCAAATCTTATATAAAATACGTTGGGAAAATAGGATACCATAAAATAAGCTATTTCCCCTTATTTAATGTATAGTACTTCCCAAAAAAATAAGAAAAAGTTTTGTATTAACATAGGTCCGCAAATGCTTTGTTCTCGATATTCAGGTTGTTATATTGTAAAGGTTACTCAACTTATATCTCAAAAACAAAGCTTTTTCGAACTTTCATATAGAACTTGTTTCTTATTTTGCGACATAATACATATATGATAAATATGTTGTAAAAGCTAATTTGGTGTCATCCAGTTTCCTCCAACACCCTGTATCTTAAAAACTATTTATAGGATTTGTGAAGATTCCACATTATAATTTTTGATTTGTTAGGACTGACAAGTAACAGTAAAGTTACTTGTCAGTCAAAAATAAAATTAAAACTAGTTATGTGCTCGACAAAATAAACAGCATAATCATCAATTATCACAGATAGAATAAAGGTTATGAAAATACAAATTGGGTATCTTCAGGCTGATCACTTCAAATGAGTGCTATTTAACATTAAATACATCTATGTATTAACCAGAGTGTAGACGCTATATTGATTCCTATTGATATTTTAAGTGTATTTAGCACTTGATAAAATTGTGGCGACGAAAGCGCTGCCAGCTCCCTGACTAATAATTAGTTGTGATGAGATTAGACGTTTAAATTTTTATAAAGTATTCTCAATCACTCACTTAAATCGTTAACTTGTAATAATAGATAGCTATTTATTTTATTAATAGAGTAATTTATATTAACAAATATAATTATAAATTTTTAATAGTATTATACATTTTTATAAATTTCGGTTGTGTCGTCAGTTTGTGTGTGTAATTTTTGTTTTCTCTGCTTTGATTAATTTTTCGGACACTTTCGTTTATTTCCATCTTGTATAATCTGATTCTACTACAGTAAAGTTTTAAATCCACATTGTATTGAGTTTTATTCCACATTGCCATAAAACTTGAGTTTACAGAAATAGATATTTTTAAAAACAGGATCATTTTATTAAAACCTTTCGGGTTTTAATATTTGAAAATGGTAGAGGTTTTTTCAGATTCTTCAGGTTTAAAAAAAAATAATTATTAAAAAAGTTACTTATTCAGTTTACCTCAAATTTTGCAAATCGGATTGAAAAGACTATTTATTCGATTGATTTCAATTTTTTTACAAAAGTGTGATAGAATTAAACTGGTAACATTTTTTTTCAAGATGGCGGGTCAAATAAAATGTTTAAAAAAACTAGCATAAAAATCTTCCTATTCAAATTTTGCAAAAAAATTGGATATGATATATAGGGTAAAACTAAAAATACAAATTCAACATGGCGGAACAAAATGTCTAATAAAAATCTGCAAAAAATCAGTGTAAAAAACTAATTTTATTCAAATGATTTAAAAAAAAATGTCCAAAAATAAGGGGTAAAATATGGGAACCAATCCGATATGGCGGCCTATTAAAATGTTTGAAATAAAGATATAAAAAATAAATAGATACATTTCCATTAGTTTTGTTGTTAATCCTTCTTTCTATTAGGGACAGTAAAGTATGATCCTATTTAGTTGGCATATAGTCTCTTGGTGGTTATATATATATATATATATATATATATATATATATATATATAAATTATATAATCTCACTTTTCTAGGCAAAATGTGGGATTTTTTATGAAGGAACTTCAGAGTAATTTGGTTAAACCAGTCAGTAAATGAACATAACTGAAATTCCCTACTGAATCCTTGCTTTTTTTTCTACAAAAGTGAAATAAAGCACAATTTTGTTATTTATTGACTAGTTTGGAACAAAATAGGGTCATACTTCACTATTCCTAATACAAGGAAATATTCAAACAATGGATTTGTTCTGTACCTTCTAAAAAGTTCGGGATATACTTTCCCTTTCAAATGATCCCATATAAAAAAAATCAGGAGCGGTTAAATCTGAGAACGAGGAGGTATTCGAAAACTCCCGCTTTTAATATTCTGAAACCACATCTGTGAAGCTGTAAGCATAAAACATTTCTGTCCATGCATCCCTAGTCTGTAACTGAGCAGCTGGTGTCCCTGGTTCTTTCGTTACTCTGTCTTCTACGCGCTTAATGTGCGTGCATCAATAAAGGCAAAAAGTGGTCTAAAATATTTATTATTTTAGATATTGTATCAGTTAACCTTTGAGACAATAAATATATTGTTCCTCTTGTAAAACACACACAAAACACATTTTTTTATAAATTATTTCATTGTATGGGGTTGAATAACCCAATAAAAAAATTGCAACAGTGTCTTCAAAAAACACGGCCCGATTTCTTATTACTACATTTTAAGTTAATTCCGCCTCAGATGTGTGGGAGTTCTTATCGACATAATATCGTGAACAAAGCTGCTACAGTGGAGTCTTCTTCGATTTGACACGTTAAGTCACTTAAGCTCGGCTATTCTTGTAGATATGTGGTCGAACCTGCAAAGTCCAAAAAGGGCCCATCAACAAAATAAGAATAATTAAAAAATGGTATATGGTGTGGTCTTCACCAATAAACTCGTATTCCTGAAAGTATGTTACTGTAGTTAAAAAAAGAACTCTGAAGGAGGTGTCTGTTGCTTCAGTTTAAATCTGTTGCATTTTCTTGATATCTGCCGTGTGACAGGTCGATGTGGGCACCGACAGAAACCTTATTATTCTAGCGAACGCGCCAGATGTTCTGCCAAATACAAAATATGGTGGTTGACTTTGAAACGTTGTCGGCATCGCTTAGTAAAAAAACGTGTTTTTTGAAAAGTAAAATTAAATGTATCTTAATTTTATAACCGAATATCGGTCTACATTTTTTTAATAAACAAGATAATCTTTTTTTGAAACAGAAAAAATAAAACATTGAAAATACTGATTTTCGATAATCTTAACGAAACCAACATACTCGAATATATGTTTACAATTTGATACCTACTCAGTGGCGGATTGTGGATTTCGGAGGTCCAAGGCTAATTGAATTTTTGGGGCCCCTCTCATGATTTTAAAAAAGGAAAATGTTCATATTGCCACTTACTAGACTACAACGGGAAAAAAACTTGAATACTTTTAAAACAGAAAATATATTAGAATATTAATAAAGGTTTTTGAACGTAAAATTCTTGCAAAAAAAATTAAGTCTTTCTGCATTTTACAGCGGCCTACTGGCGAGTCGTTTTATAATGCAAGATGGATCGTGTTATATTGTTTTCGATTGACAGGGTACAGATAAGTTAATTAGTGTTTCTTCCGACATTGTTGACCTGTATCAAAGAAAATAATTCTTTGCCTGTATTTATATTTCGTGTAGCTTGGTATAGATAATGTCAAGTAAATTTTAAGCAAATTTTTCAATTACCACCTTCAACATTTTGAATGCGGTAGGTAACAGAGACATTCTTTTTCAAACATACAAGGTCCAAGTAATTCTTAAGTTGAAAACATTCACTACAGGATTTCTCCAGTGTCATTTTTATAGATAGACAATATTCATTTGAAGTACTGCGATACGATAACTGAATCTTTTTGGCCTATATAAAAAAATCAATTTGAATTAATCAATGCCGTGGCGGGGCGGACGATAACTGTCATAACTATTATTACTATTTTGTCAATTTTGGCGATTATTCATGTCGTTAGTCAAAAATCGTTATCTATTATGTTTTTTTCTTCTATTAATTTTAACCCCAATATTATAAAATTGTCCCTGACAACCTGTTCTTTTACTGACAATTTAAAAGCTTATTAAAGTTAAGGGTATAAGTACATAATGTATTTATTTTTAAATTACTATAACATTGCTTTTTATGGTTTAGATCGTGATTACATTCTACACTATTTATAAGAAAAGCAAATCGGCGAATCTTTCCTTTATTAGGAATTGTAAAGTGTGGCCGAATTTAGTTCAGTACATAGTCACTTAGTAACATGATATACTGCCTTTTCAAATATTTTTATTTTCGCCATTTTGTTACGTCATATTGGATTCCTACCAATATTTTACCAGTTTTTACATTGACAGACACCCACATTTTCTTACGTCATGTTGAATTTGTACCAGTTTATTCCTGTGTCACATTTAATTTTTCTGCAAAATTTAAAGTCAGTTGAATAAGATTTCACCAAATGTTACCAGTTCCTTCCTATGTAACACTTAATTTTTGTGCAAAATTTGAGGTAAATTGGATTATTAGTTTTAGTAATATTTTTTTAACGTTTCACCCGGCTGCCATCTTGCTCCGGCATATTGGATTTTTACCAAAATATTACCAGGCCATCCCCATATGACCCTTAATTTTTGACTAAAATTTGAAGTCAATCTGATAAGTAGTTATATATATATAAGCTATGCCGCGAAACGACAGAGACAGACAAGCCCACAGACGGACCGACGGAATTGATAAAACATATTTTTTGGCACCTAGGGATGCTAAAACGTGCCGCCATTTTGAATTAATACAACAATTTTACTAGTTCAAGTCAGCTATAACAGTTAGTTTTAGCATACAATTTGAAATTAGTCCTTTAATTAGTTTTTCAGGTTGAATTTTTAAATATTTTATTTAGCCGCCATTTTGTTACGCCATCTTGGATTCGAACCAAAATATAACCGGTTGATTCTACATAATAAAAAAATTCAAAAAGTCAATTGGGTAAGTAGTTTTTTAGCTACCGACGGCATTGTGAAAACATGTTTTTCGGCATCTAGAGACTAGACTAGGGAAACGTAAAGATCTGAAAAAATCTCGGGGGGCGATTTTTTCACGATTATAATACTTCCCTTTTACGAGGGAAGTAAAAAAATCATAGTGTTTTTTTTTGATAAGTCGTTATAAAGGTAACGAAATTCCTTCTAATAGTTTATTATTAAAAAGAACCGGTCATCAGCGTGGACACTGCTGTGCAAAGTAGAAGTCAAGCTGGTGCGGTGCGAGGTGCTGTGCAATGTAGTGTGCCCTGTTATTTACATAATCGTATGCTATCCATTACGCTAATCCGTCTGTAAAACAATTTAGATTTCGTAATATCCTATCGATTGATTCTAAAGAATGAATCACTTCAGTTCACTGTAAAAATTAATACTGCAATAAAAATTCCAAATGTATTATTTAAAATATTCATTCAAATTATTAGCAAGCATAAAAAATTCTTGATAAATGTGCTTTGATAATGAATGAATTCGTAGATAACCTATTGAAACCACAAAAACTTTGCAGATAATTTTTAAAATATTATCCAATTACATTTTTAATGTATCAAGCAGCGATTAAAAACAATTGTCAGGCCGTATTTTCATAATTACAATACAAAACACTATAAAGCATATTATATGTATAGGGTGTATAGTTATATTTTAAACGGTACCTAGGGACTTTATTATATTAGCTATCAAAAAACTTTAAAGAAAAAAATATTTGGGTTTTATCAGAGTCACTAGAATTTACAAAAAAAAAAATAAACACACAAGAGAAAGACGATTGGAAAGTTAACCAATGAGCATGAACTTCGCTATTTTAAATGGTACACCCTTCTTGCTGATTATGAATATACTGCGTTTGATACCTTTATCTTTAAGGATAAAAAGGTACCAAAATCACGCATTTAAACAATATTATAAAGGGTGTTCCATTTAAAATAACGAAGTTGATGCTCACTAGTTAATTTCCCGATCGATTGTTTTATTTTGTATTTAAAATTGTTTGATAACTCGTGCAATAAACTAAGAACTTTTTAAAATATAACCAGACACCCTGCACATATACAAAAAGATGTGATTATTGTTTATTATAGTTTTTATTTAATTTTGTAGATTTTCTCATTCTATGTAAAATGTTTTATTTCCTTTGAAAACATAAAGGTGTATGAAATTTTAAAGAATTTTTATATAATATAATTTTGAACATGCATTTTTATTGAAAAACAGAAAAAAAGCTGAAGTAAATAAAGAACAAATAGATACACTACGTAACCGTATAACAAAAATAATACAGTTTTAATCACCTTACAAATCCAATCCAATGTTTATTGTCTTTACTAGAACCAGTGGCGTATCTAGATTTTTTTTGTGGGGAGGGGGTAATGAAGAAGGAGCTAAATTTCAAAATAACAACAAACATATTTTTCTCTTCTACAAAGGTAATTTTTATTGGTTTTTACCAAAATAAACAATTAAATATTTGTATGTCACCATTTTGAGTTATTTCTGAGGTTTTTTTGTGAGGGGTAGCAAATGTCCCCTTCCCCCGGTGTATAAAGAAATCAAAAGGAGAGTAAAACTGCTTTATATCTCCGTTGTTACAAAACAGGAAAAAAATATATGTTTAACTATCTTAAATTTTTTTATTTCAAATGTAATGGCCTATATTTTATATTTTTAGAATCGTCGCAACTAAGCAAATTTTATACAGATTTTTTTTTAAATGAATTTGATTTCGTCATCAAAATCCTTGCTTTTATATTTAACCTTTTTTCCATACATTATAACAACGATGATATAAAACCTTTTTCTCTCTCCTTTAGATTACCCTGTATGTCAGTTATACAGACTCAGATAGTGGCTCTAATATTTAATGGAATATAATTAGTTATTAACGTGCCATGCTGTCAAATTTAAAGGACAAAATACACCCAACATCGACTGAATAGTTATCAATTTTGACCTGTTTTTCTGAAGCTAAAAGATAGCAGAAAAAGTAACTCTAGACTTAACCTTCAGAATTTACTAAGCTTCATTTTATTCAAATTAATACGCATATCATTTATAGAATTATTGCTACTTCAGCTCTAACTTCAAAAGTTTACTTCAGCTCTCGATGGTTTATGTATTGATAGATGTGGATTTTAAAAAACAAACTATTATTAAACTTCATTTTATTCAGATTAATACACATGTCATTTATAGATTTATTGCTAAATTCGATAACAAAAATGAAGACAGAGGAATCAAGTTTCCATCAAATTACTCTTTCGATAATAAATTAGTTTGTGTGAATTCATCCGGTAGACAAACCAGCAACTTGCTAATATCTTCTAGATCTTAACATACTTTAGTTTTATTGACAGGGATAAGTATGATAATAATACACTGCTCCACAAAAAGCTATAGATGTTTTTGAGCCTTCTGAAAAATGTTGTGATGCGTTCAGGGGTTCAAACTGGTTTTATTCTTTCAAGAAAAATTTAAAGCGCTTGAAACCTAAAAATTGGCTTTGAACCCCAAATACCAGGTTAAAACCAAAACAGAATTAAATTTCGCGCTAAAAGCCATCAATTGTATTTTTTAAATGTTTTAGAACCTATTTTATAAAAACTAACTTTTTGGGGTTTCCAAGGAAAACGCCCTTAATTAATCGTAATTCTGTTAAAATGTAAACATTATTACATACTTTGGAATCACTTTACAAAAAACTTTCAACGCCTAACGTTATTCACAGTTCTCGTGTAATTGGTAGAATTGGCTTTATTATGTAATTCTAGTTGACTAACCAGGGTAATCAGCGATTTGAGTCGAACCGTTTTGAAAAGAAGAATTAAAATTAGGTAATCTGGTTCGCACCGGCTCTAATCTTAAAATCTGTATTATATAGAACGGAAGCTTTTATGGCTTTGGTCTATTAAGAAATTGGTTGTTGGGATTAGATCATGTCAAATTGGAATTACTATCCGACGTTTCGACTTCGATTGCACGAGACATCTTCAGGAATCTGAACACTGAATGACCTCGAAGAGATTCAGGCGGGCTTTTGTACCCGACTTGTGCTCGCCGAACCGTGATGTGCTAAGATCGGTTTCCACGTGCGATGTAGACCGTAACCTGTAACACTATTGAAATTTTTTGTATGTTTAAACATTTCAATAGATCTTTCTAATTTTTCGTTTATAAAATCCTGGAACCGATGCTAGAACCTTGGTTTCCTTTACATTTATAATATGGCTGGTATGCTGGTGTTAAGCTACAGCAGATTGAACAATTAGTTTTTTTTTAATACATCGTTCATGTTCCTTACGTCTAGTTGATATTGAGCGCCTTCATGATATGCTCTAACATCCGCTCTAATAAAACCAAAAAACACTGGTTAAGATATGCAGACGATACTTTTATTTGGCCTCATGGACAGGATAATCTCCTCATATTTCTGTACCACCTTATTCAACAACATGATAATATCTAAATGTATACGTTCAAAGGATGGTACATTAGAACATTCTCTATATAGAAAACCGACGCATACAAATAGATAATTAAATAGAAATGCTCATCACTATCAAGCACAAAACAAATCGGTTATTAACTCACTAGTATTCAGAGCTATTTCGATATCTGGTCAAGATTCTTTAACATCGGAAACATCGAAACTGACGGAAGTTCTCAGAGGGAATGACTATTGCACCGAAGATATTACGCGTTCAATTAAAAGATATAGTAATCCAATTCCGCCAAAGGAGATGATAAGGAGCCACCGTTAGGTAGTGTTGCTTTTCCCTACATACATGGCACTACATGCAAAATAGGGCGATTACTTCTGCATACGTACAATCTTCAATACACATAAGACTAGAAAATGCTTGCGATCCCCAAAAGATATTGTATCTTTTCAAACAGAAGGAGTATATAAAATTCTTTGCTACTGTGGAGAAGTGTATGTGGGAGAAACAGGACGCTCAATATCAACTAGACTTAAGGAACATGAACTATGTATTAAAAAGAAACAAACTGTTCAAGCGTCGGTTCCAGGATTTTATAAACGAAAAATTCTATCTGAAATGTTTAAACATACAATACAGCTACGGGGTACGGTCTACATCACACGTGGAAACCGATCTTAACACAGGGTCACGGTTCGGCGAGCACAAGTCGGGTAAAACAGCCCGCCTGAATCTTTTCGAGCTCATTCAGTGTTCAGATCTCATGGAGTAAAGATCCCTGAAGATGCCTCGTGCAAATGACGCCTGCTGAATTTCGGCTAAAATCGCTGATTATCCTGATCTAATGGGTAGATAGAAACACTGTTTTTACATAATAGAAAGGTAGTTTATAAAAATTACATAAAGCATGTTTACATTTTTCTTTGATGTCAGATGACCTTCTACTGATATCAATTCACTAACAAAGATTTCGAAATTTTTAAATAATATTTCTAAGATTATTAACTTTTTAATTACCTGTTTTGATAGATTTCCACGCCAAGTGAACCAGTTCAAATTATTTTGATTTCGCATTAATACTAAGATAAAGTTTGTAAATATGTCACAATGCATCATTTAAAGTATAAAATAAACAATTACAAAAATCTGTATAAAGCATAAATAATAAAATTTAAAATAATTATGTTAGAATTAAATGTCATAGTACTAAAGATTTCTCCTCACATTTAAAACATATTTTAATTTAAATAACATTATTTATTCCAAAAAATGTCTTAACGAGCCAAATATTTAGGTATATTTTGAAGCTCTATATCTTTTAAACGATTTAACGCATTTTGTTGTGCTATGCATCAGTTGAAAGAAAATTTCATAAGCAGTTTTTATGTTATATTTTTAAAACGGCCTGTAGAAGACCATAAGTGCGGAAAAATAGTAAATCCTAATTCATAGTTTAAACATACCTGTGAAGAATATTATGTTTTTTGATTCATTCCTTTATCTTATTTTAAAAGAGATATAATGGTTAAGGTAAAACACTGTATTTTTACGTTATTGTCCATAAAGACTTACAAGTTCTTCAAATAAATCTAGTAGCTTTGAAATGCGAAATAAACATTATATATTAAGTCTTAATAAAATCTGGATCATTCAATAGTGATAATGTCAAGACAAATTGCTCCAAAAATGTAGTCAAAATGATGGCTTTAGTAGAAGAAGGCCATATTGTTAGCTATGCTCCAAGAAGATTAGGCATTCCAGAAGAGCGAGACAAAGATTTCTTGAGAATAGGAAGAATACAAGGAAAGTTGGATCGGGTCGTCCCAGATGCACAACAAATATTGATGATACAGGACGGCTACAAGAAGTACGTGGTGGAGCTTAAGTGAAGGCCGTCGAAGGTTAAAAGAAGTAGGTCTAAAAGCAAGGGTTCCAACTCTGCTATAAAATTACTTCGCGAGCATCGAAGACCTCGCATGAATTTTGCTTATTAGCGAGCACAGTGGAATGAGGAGCAATGGTTCAAAGTTCAATTTTCTGACTAGTCACATTTTTGTTCAGTCATGTGATGGGAGACAGAAAGTTTAGAGATGGCTTGGGGAAGGATTTTTTTAGATCATCGTACCGAAATGTGTGTGCTGCAGAGAATTTCTTTATATGCTGTGCCGTTTGCCCACCTTATAGGCGAAGAATTCATGTTTATGCATGACAATGCGCGACCCCTTTGCATAGGTACAGAATGTTTGCCATGGCCTGTGAGAAGACCCAACTTAAACCTACTAGAACATATATGGGATTTATTTATTTATTTCTTGTTAAGTAAACTTTTTACAAAGTATCAACAATGACAAAAATTACTAAGCCTAGACATACAAAATACATACTAGAAGAGATTTGTTTAAAAAAAGTATATATGTATATAACTAATTGTCAAAATATTCCATAACAGAATAAAAGCAGTGGTCTATAAGAAAACGCCTTAACTTTTTTCTAAATTTCTTTTGAGGTCCTGTTGTTTTAATTTCACTAGGCCGTTTACTAAATAATTAACTAATAAATAATTGCAAAAACAAAACGGGCGGAATTTATACATTGATAAACGAAAATTAGGAATCAATATATTGTTGCTTTGTCTTGTTTCTTAATTGTGCCGCGTAGATACAACTGGAAATTGTGCCTCAAAACGGCTTCCATTAAAAGTATGTTTAAAGATTAGTTTAAAAAAAGGAACAAGATTCCACAAAAAGCTATTTCGCAATTTATAAGAAGTATGATATTAGTAATTTATGTTTAACCCTCTTCGTTGTTATTTTTAATTCATTTATATTCGTTACTAATAAATAGAATGTTACATTTAATTTCCCTAAACAAAAACGTTTCATTTGAATGGTCCCAATTTTATTGAGACTATCTATTATCTATTTGGCATTTCAAGATAGTTTTAGTTTCCAATGCTATTAGATTTATTTGAGGTCTTGTGAGACTTTTATATAATATGGTAAAATGCAATGTTTCACGTTAACCAATGTAGCTCCTTTAAAAAAATGTAAAGTAATGAATCAAAAAACAAAATATATCTCAAAGATATGTCTAAATTACGAATTATGCTTTACTAATTTTCTGCAAATATTATATTCTACAGGGCGTTTTAAAATTAAACATAAAAACATGTAAGTATAACTGCTGTGTATGAAATTCCCTTTCGCAAAAAAATGCGTTAGACCGTTTAAAAGAATAGAGCTTCAAAATACAGATAAATACTTGGCTCGTCACCACAACATTTCCTCTTATAACACCTTTAACTCTTTGTGCTTTATGTGATGCAAACTTGTCAGGAGTAATAATATAAAAGCGAGATGTAAATAAACAAAACGCTCAGGTTTACAAAAATAGTTCTTAATACATAATTTATGTTAGGATATTTTACAAAGCAATACAAGTCGAAATAATACAGTGTGAATGGGAAATAATTACAAATATTTTATTACTTAAAAGTAAGAATCATTTTAAGCTAAAAAGTCTTATATAATCGAGTTACCAAAACTTAACCATTCTTGAGAAAAAAAAAAAAGAAAATACTGAACTATATTGTTTTTGAAGCAAATGACCAAATATTGTATTATCAAAAACTATTAGTTAGATCTACTATTAATGCGATAATTAAGGTTTTTAATTAAAAAGTGGCAAAATAAAAAACAATATCTAAATATTGAATGACCTTTAGTTCAGAACATATAATTTGTGTTGTTTTTTTTTGCAATTACTACTGATAACTGTCAAATGATCACTGAAAATAAAAATCCCTAACTTTTCCAGGTTTTCTAGAGATATTTAGAAAAATTGGGGGGTATTTTTCAGAAGAAAGTGCACAATTGTAGGGTAATAAAATATAGAATATATTACCGAATAGCAACATTTTCTCTACAGGAACTTGTAGAAGATATCTCTTTAATTCTATTAACTTTTCCTCGATAACTGATACTTCTCTATTGCCTCTTTGATTATCTTTTGCTTTGCAATTCTTTCACCACTTGATCTGCATTTAGATTTTGTTTCCCGCTTCTTTGCCTTTAATTCTCATCAATTTTTTTTCTTCCCTAATAACTCTTTTCAACAATTTGCAGCAATATGAATTAATCATTTTTTTATATTTACTTTTTTCAATGTTCCAAATTCCAGAAATCTTAAAAATTTTACTGACATTTTTTTCATGAGCAACCAAATTCTCTGACTTTTACAGGTATTCCAGATCGCTGGGTACTCTGAGTAAATAAAAATCATCGAGGTTTTATGCTACATTGATATTTGTCTGTGTTAAAAAACGATACAACAGTTAAATATGGTTATTTAGGGTTTAGCATAACAAAACGCACAATAAGCTGGACCAATTTATTGAAAATGACAACGCCCCCTCTGAATATGGTTTTTGCTAAATATTTTCAAAATGTTCAAAGACTAGATTATAAAATTTGGGAATTTTTGTAACTTTTATGCACAAAATTCGTTTAATATTCTTAATATAAGACAATTTCCAAATCATTTTTCTCGAAAACAGTGATTCCTAACAAAGTAAACCAAGAAAACCTTTCTTTTCTTGGAAACGTTACTTTTGTAATAATTTATTATTTTATAAAAATATTCATTGAAGAAAGTTATAGAAACTTATTTCTCCCTCTTCAATTTGGGATGCCACTGATTGAGTATTAATATTTTTGAATTCAGAATTCGGCTCACTCACCATATAAAAGCTACCAAAATATCCAAATTTCATAGTTTAGTTTCGAAAATATTTAAGAAAAAAAAACACCTTTAGAGGTGTTCTTTCTTGGGGCTGTAGCCCCCTAACGAACCAATTTTCCATATATATCTACATGACATTTTAGTCTTCTTTTAAGATATACATTACTCTGTAAAAATATTAACTGTTAATTTCGGGGCACCCTGTATAAGACTCTAAATTACCTGTACTTTAGCAGTTAAAATACTTGAAGTAATTTTCTTTTCACCCTGTCTATTAAATAATATTTAAAAAACCTTACTAAGCAAATAATTTTAGTCATGCCCAAAATCTATATTCGACTCCCTTTCTGAATGAAATTGCTACAAACAGTTACATGCTATATGGAAATATATTTTTTAACCATTTTTACCTTTTAAATATGTTTGATATTTGCTTTGTACAGCCACAAGATAACAAAGGACAGAAAGGATTGACGAAAAGTAAAACTGATTAAACAACATAAATCTAAAAAACGCTGGAATTTATTACATAAAAATTAAACAATAAAGATAAGATAAAAATAAGGTAACGGAGTAAAATAGGGATGGACGTTTTATGAAAGAAATCGCTTAAACCAATATTACTAATATTCACAATAAAATCCCTGCAAGTATAGTATTCATTCTCAACACGTGCGTCACATAAACCTGTGTTAAAATTGCGACGCTCGAGTTGAGAAAACACAATATAAAGGATTATGCTTGAATGCTGATAAAGAAGTGCAGTACAGACTATGGTAATAAAAGAAAAAAATGCTCTGTCTTAAAAATATAACTTTAAGCAGTTCTGAGCAAAGTTTTTCCAAATAAAGCAACCATACAAAATAAAGACATTTTAAAATAAGAATGCTTGGAAATTAATTACATACATACAATATTACTCTATACATTTCTAACTTCGTAAAAATGTTAGTATTTTGCTCATCAACTTTAAGAGACTAGGCTCATTATCTTTGTACAAAATCCATAGTGATATATTTTATGCCAAAGAAATATGTCTTGGGACACTTATTTACCTTGAACAGTGACTAATGGCTTTTATACTCAGATTCTACTACAATAAATACTACTAATTGAATTATCAATTAATGGCAGATGAAATGTGATTAGATAATTTTATATCTACATAATATTGAAAATTTCAGTTAAAATATTTAAAGGCTCTATCAATTAATAGCTTTTTATTGTATTGGGGATGATTCTGGTTACTGGTATTATTTACTTATTTGTTGATAACTGTAATTGTCACTTCTGTTAAAGAATTCTGGTTTTGGGGCTAGACTGTGTCACCAGTCTGGGACCGAACGTTATTTTCTTATGTTGTATTTGCTTAATTCTAGCTTTCCTTTTAATCGCTAACACTTATACGACATATTGTTAAAATTTTTGCTGCCAGTCCAATAGCAGCACTTATAAGTATGAGTCCCTACAATCATGAAATTTATCTGCTCAAAGCTGTCACTTACACGAGCATGTAAAACACTAAACATTTGAATTTAATTAGTAAATGTTGATGTAGCACGTGAGTATCTGTTGTACATAGGGGGCCATGTGCTAGGCGCGGTATCCTCAATTAGGTAATCTGTTGCAGTACCTTTATTATCCTTGCGCTTTTAGACTGACAGATAAATGAGAAAAATTATCTTATGAACGTTTGTTTACACTTATACGTTTTGTTTTGCGTTTTCCCTTTTTTCGTATTTAAGTGGTTTTTTAGTAGAAATTAATTCATAGAACTTTAACAAATTGTGCATTATGTGTCAATCTATTTATTGAACGTATTTGCGTCGTCGGTATTCCACTAATTTTTGTGATATTCCATATTAATCCCTAAACAATAGAAGATATTTCCCCAACAAAAACAAAATTTTTTTTTGTGTTTTTGAACAGCAACTGTTAAAATGATAAAGATTTAACTTTCAACAATAGATTTGTTCAACGAGAATATAAACTTGGAGTTTGACTGCCAAATTTATCAGTTTGATTGCAACTTTTTGTCTGCTTTGTGGTCCGATTGTATAACTGATGGCTACTTGTTTTGTTTGTAATTCCGCGACCGATTTACCTTCAGATTCGTGTGGGTGCAATGGTTGTAAACAAATATTCCATCACTCTTGTGCAGGTCCTACGGCATCTGAGGTCAGGGTAATGGAACTTAGGAACAGAAGGACTTTCAAATTTTTTTGTGAGACCTGTTTTGTTGGACTTCGCCTGTTACCAACTATGCAAAAACAGATCAAAGCTCTGGAGACTCAATGTCTGAAGTCAATAGTAAATCAAATAAAATTGATGAAATTTCCAAAATCAAGCCATCGGAGTCCTTAATTGTCCAAGTGAATACAACCTCTATTGGTCCAGAACTTGACTGTGATTCTTTCATTTCTGAAATGGAGGATCGCCGAACAAGAGCAAAAAACATAATGGTTTATAATTTGGAGGAATTCAATACTACAAATGGTGATAATAATGTATCGGAAAGAGACCTGGTTACTGTCAAGGAGGTTATTTCTCAGATTCTTCCTTCTGACAAAAACATAGTTAAAGTGTTTAGAATTGGGAAAACGAACGAACAATTCTCAGCCACGTCCAATAAAGGTTGTTTTAACCTCTTCTGCTGTTGCTCTTGGTATATTGAAGAAAAAATATCAAATTAACCATCCTACAATTAAAATTTCGGCTGACCTCACACTTAACCAGAGGGATTACCTTAAATCTTTATACAAGCAGCTAGAGGAACGTAGAAGGAGTGATGAAAGTGATATTCAAGTTAAATACTTTCATGGTATACTGGAAATTGTTAAAGTGGCCAACCGAAAAAAACTAAATTCGCCGGGTAACCTTAATAAGTTTGTCAATTATAGTTGGTGGCATGTACATCCCCCCTAACTCCCCTCTAAGTATATATGAAGATCACTGCAGTGCTATTGGCAATGTTTTAAATAAATATCCTGATAGTAGTATATTCTTATGGGGCGATTATAATCTCCCAAATGATTCTTGGAATAAATTTAATATTAATAATTTTCCTGGAGTTAGTAATTGTCCCTGTAGTGAAATTTTATGTAATACTTTATCTTTTCACAATTTACAGCAAATCAATAGAGTTAGAAATTGTAATAATGTTATACTCGATCTCCTTTTCTCAAATATTTATAACATGCAAGTTAATAAATATAGCAGATAACATTCTGCTACCCCTTGACCAGCATCATCCAGTTCTACTTTCGTCATTTATAATTGATACTTTAATTTGACTGGTCTAAATGACTTTTTAGCCGGTCTAGACTGGGATGGTGTGCTCTGGCCTATGATCAATATAAATATTATGCTTGATCGATTCTATGACATCCTTCCAAGTTCCCTCAGTAGTATAACAACGAATTAAAGAATTTGATAATCGAAAAAAAGAAAGCTCATAAAAAATACAAAATTACCAACCATTTTGATGATTATATGATTTTTTCACATCTCCATGAACAGTGTAAAACTGTTAGTAAATCTTGATATCAGGACTATATTTCAAATACGGAGAACTCAATACCAGACAACATAAAATGTTTTTGAAATTTTGTTAAAGCTAAATGCTCAGATAATGGCTTACTGCAATCGATGTTTTAAATCAGTCTACAAGCAGGTTGTCATGGACGAGATCCCAGCGGATCTTTCGAGTGTTCCTATCAACCTGAATTATTGTAATATAGATTTACAAATTGTATATAATATGCTCATCTCTTTAAATGTTAATAAGGGTCCTGGACCTGATGGCATTCCGCCACTTCTCTTGTATGTTTATAGATGCTCCCTCGCCAAGCCTTTAACATCACTTTTTACTCTTTCCTTACAGTCTGACATATTTCACATTCGCGGGAAAAATAGTTAACTCCCATACATAAAAATGGAAGTAGATCAGACATATTAAATTATCGACCAAAAAGTATTTTGAGTACTATTCCAAAAATATTTGAGAACATAATTACCAATTAAATAAAAAATAATTTCACATCTAGTTTAATTCAACTACAGCATGGTTTTTGTGGTGGAAGATCTACAACTACTAACATGATGTGTTTTGTTCAGTTTGTCTCTGATGCCTTGGAGAGTCATTCAGAAGTAGAAGTAGTCTATACTGATTTCTCTAGGGCATTTGACAAAGTAAATATAAGAATATTATGTTCTAAATTGAAGACGTTTGGCTTCGGGGGTTGCTTGATGAAGTGGCTGGAGTGCTACCTTATTGGAAGAGTGCACTCTGTTTGTATAAAGAGAGCGGTCTCCAAAGAGTTCTCTGTTACTTCAAGTGTACCACAAGGAAGTCATTTGGGTCCGCGTTTATTTAATATTTTTATTAATGATCTTGATGTTTATTTAAAATGTCCTTTTCTTTTGTTTGCAATGACTGTGAAATTTTTAAAATAATTAACTCCATTTCAGACTGCCATGTTCTAGCAGACCTAGATGCCCATTCTGTCTGGTGCAAAGCTAATAATCTGGACCTTAATGTTGGCAAATCCTAACCTAACAAAAGAAAACCAGGTTGATCAAAATAAACATGTTTTTACACTTAGCCAAGTTGAAAATTCTATTAATCAAGTACTACCAGGGACGAAGTTAAACCAACATACCAGTAATTTTCCGACTAACACACGAGATAATTATACTACATATAGAAATATGTCTATCATGGGTACAGCTGCTCACTCGAGTGCCGAACATGGAGATAATGGAGCGTTTGTAGGTATTCCTTCTAAACGATGGTTCTACGTCGGGAGAGTGTCTAAAGTTGTATCAGAAAAATGAGTTTGTGAATATATAAAAAACAAACTTGAAGTCACTGATGAAAACCTTGTATCTGTGAAGTTGTTGAAAAAGGGTGATCCTAGCAGTTCATTTAAAGTAGGCATTGATCCAATTTACTCCGATCAAATGCTTGAAACTAGTTTTTGGCCCTCCTATGTAATGGTCAGAAGATTCAATTTTAGAAAAGTAAATTTTAAAAACACTAATAAAAAATCTGAAAATTTTCAGAGTTCTCCTCAAGACATAACAATCATGTAACCCTCGGTGTTTATTATCAAAATGTAAGAAGCCTAATGAACAAATTTTCTGATTTGCGACAAACTGTCTCAGTTGATGACTATGATGTGCTGATATTTACTGAAACTTGGCTCTCCGATTCAGTGAATAGTCAGGAGTTTGAATTATATGGTTACTGTATATACCGATGTGACCGTTCTTCAGGCAGCAGTGACTGCTCTCGTGGTGGAGGAGTAATGATAGCTGTTAAAAATCATTTAAAATCAAGCATACTACCTGTTAGTGACAACACACTGGAACAGGTATTTGTGTTAGTTACTGTTAGTTGTATTTCTATTATTTTTGGTTGTGTATATTTACCACCAAAGTCCCCTCTTTTGAAATATCAACAATACTGTGCAGGTGTTGACTTTATTCTGCAGAACCACAAATGTGATAATGCTATACTGACTGGAGACTTCAATTTGCCTGAAATTAGTTGGATGAACGAGGAAGATGGTACTAGAGCAGTGGGAAGATTAACACCACAGGCTGAATGTGTGTCAGATTATTTTGCATTCTTAAATTTTTACCAGTGTAATCAAATATCAAATGCAAATTTAAACATACTAGATCTGGTGTTTAGCAGCAGTCCGAACTTAGCTGTTGAGTTGGTTGATGAGCCAATTTTGAAATGGGATCAGCACCATCCAATAATTAAATTTAATGTTCATCTTTCAAATAGAAATCAGTCTTTAAGTTTTGACTATTGCTATTATAATTTTAGATTTGCACCATTTAATGATATTAACATGTATTTATCTAGTTTTCTCTGGGCCAACATTCTGTCTGATAGTGATGTTGACCTTAGTGTATGTATATTTTACAATATTCTTTTGTTTGTAATTGATTTGTATGTTCCTAATTGTAGAGCGAAAACTTTTAAGTTTCCAAGTTGGATGTCGCCAGAGCTAAAAAACTTAATTACTCTTATTATAAAATTAGCGGTTCGATTGATGATTATGAAAAGTTTATAAATATAAGGCGCCAATGTAAAGAAATGTCACTGGTTACTCGTAATGACTATATTAAAAACATGGAGGAGTCCATTCAGAGTGATTCGGGTGAATTTTGGAAGTTTATACGTAATAAAAAAAAACACTTGGAATTACCAAATTCAATGTTTTTTCAAGAGAAATACTCTAGTGATCCACAAGAGATAGCAAACTTGTTTGCTGCCTTTTTTGGTTCAGTTTACAATACAGAAAATGCCAACGGTCATATGTTACAAAAAACGAACATACTGATTCCTCACTGAACTTGGGTTGCATAGAAATTTCTTTAATGGATGTTTTCAATTACATTGAGAAGCTTAACCCAAAGCTTGGACTGGGCCCTGATAATATACCCTATACCTTTATCTACAACTGCAGGTTTGTTCTGGCACCTATTCTTTATAAGATATACTCTATGTCACTAAAGCGTGGATACTTTCCTGAAGCATGGAAATCTAGTTTTGTCACTCCAATTTTTAAAAGTGGTGACCCAGGCAATATAGAAAACTATCGAGCAATTTCTAAAATTTCTTTATTTAGTAAAATATTTGAGCAAATAGTTACAGATAAAATTTCATACAATTTAAATAAAACTTTGTGTTGTGAACAACATGGATTTTTGAGTGGCCGATCCACAGTGACAAACTTACTTGTATATACTGAGTACTTGTGGAGGCTTTGGAGAGTAAGTGTCAGGTTGATGCAGTCTACACTGATTTCTCCAAGGCCTTTGACAAGGTGGATCATGTGATCTTGCTGGCTAAGCTTTCTGAACTTGGAATTTCTGGAACTCTTTTATCCTGGTTCCTTAGCTATCTGACTAACCGAAAACAAATTGTTAAGATATTTAATTTTCAATCTATTTCTATCCTTGTTTCTTCTGGAGTTCCATAGGGGGGCCATCTATCCCCATTATTGTTTAATCTTTTTATTAATGATCTTTCTAAATGTTTTACCAACTCAAATTTTCTTCTATATGCAGATGATTTCAAGCTCTACAAGTCTATTGCATGTTATGAAGATTGTATTGGCATGCAACAGGATTGGAATCGTTTTGGAGAATGGTGTTTAGTTAACAAACTTACTTTAAACATAAAAAAATGTACTGTAATGCATTTTTATCGAATTAAAGATCCTATTATATTCGACTATTCAGTAAACTCTAATATTTTATGTGCTGCTGACTCTGTGAGAGATCTTGGGGTGACTTCGACCAAAAAATGAACTTTAATTTACATATTGAGAATGTTTGCAATAAAAGATTGAAGCTACTTGGCTTTATCTCCCGATCACTAAAAGAATTCAATAATATATATTGTTTTAAAACTTGATACTGTTCCATGGTTAGATCCATCTTAGAATATGCAAGTCCAATATGGAATCCTTTTTATGGCAAATATATTGGGATGCTTGAAAAAGTCCAACATAAATTTTTAAGGATAATAAATTATAAATTGAATATACCTATTGAACATTTAGATTATATTTTTTTAGAAAACATTTCAAATATTAGTTCTCTTGAACAGAGAAGATTTTTGTTTGATCTCAACATGCTATACAAGATTATGAATAAATTGATTGTCCAGAACTCTTGGGGTGCATATATATTCAGGTCCCTCAAAGAAACACAAGACACTCGGAACTCTTCCATGTTAAATACCATAGAAAAAACTATGGACAGTCATTTGTTACTAGGATGTCAAGGGCAATAAATACCTTAGATGCTGATATTTTCTATTTAACATTTTCTCAATTTAAAAAAGAAGGTCTCTCACTCACTTGATAATTAATTGGCCAATAAGTGTACTATGATCAAATTGTGATTATATATAATTTTTGTATTTTAAATGTGATGTGAGCCGCCACTACAAAATTAAATATATATTTATATGTGTTGTTAGTATTAATTGTCGAATTTAACATAGCTTTAAAAAAAAAAATAAAAATAACTTAGATTAATTAATTTAATGTTGCAAGCTAAATTTTCTATTTTGTATACATTTTTAACTAATTTTATTAGAAGTAAGTCATTTGAAGTGTAAATTGTTAAATTGTAAATGGCATGTCCGTTAATTAAATAAATAAATAAATAAATAAAAATGTCAAATTATGTCATTGTGTCGAATTAATGCTAAAATACTCTCCCTTACCATATTGATGGGCATGTTTTGCTCTTGGTGGAGAGGGTCAAGGATTTAGGAATTATCCTTGATACCAAACTTAACTTTCAGCTTCACATTGAATATATAATTAAATCTTTGAAAATGCTTGGTTCTTCCGAGAGTGTACGTATGTATGTGTGTGTATTGTATCAGTCTTTAGTCTGATCTGTATTGGAATACTCCTCTCCTGTATGGTCTCCTCATTATCTATGCCATATTCTTTCCATTGAAATGGTTAGAACAAATTTCTACGCATTATTTCCCATAGGCTTAACATTCCATCATTTGATTTTTCTGCCACTGCTATGAGGTCAGTTACAGTTCTTTCAAAACTTTCAGCCAGAAGATTCAATGCTGATTTGATATTTTTATACAAAATAATAAATGCAACGATCAACTGCCCTGCTTTGTTGTCCCAGATTAATTTTCTGATTCCACCTAGGAACACCAGGAACCAACGCACATTTGCACAATCTTTTCACCAATCCAACTATGGAATGTACTCTCCCATAGCAAGACTTCACTCTGTGGGTAATGGGACCACCTTGGATTTATTTAATATTCCACTAAATTGGCTCAAAAAAATGCTACGGCAAGATCCCATAAATGAATGAATAAGGTATAAGAATATAGTTAAAATTAATTTGTTTTGCAAATAATAATTATGTAATAGCCATATAGGTTAGATTAGGTTAGGTTAGGATTTTTTGATTCCCACTTGTATATTTGTATTTGTAAATGGTTTGTTGTACAAAGGAGGGTAAAAATGGTTTATATCTCTGTTGTTATGAGACACAAAACAAAATGTTAAATATAAAAGTATCCAGGATTTTTGTAAGAATCCAAATTTATAAAAATAAGTAACGAAACCAAATATTTATGAAAGTGAATATAGTTTGTATGTCATAAATGCCATATAAAAATAGTGAAGACATTTAAAAGAAAAGTGACAGGAATTTGGCAATGAACGCAGGTGCAAGAACAGAAATGACATTTACATACTTGATTAATTATTTTATAATAGACAATGATAGACGAAACGTAAACAAAGCATTTTTTCCCTTTTCACATTATTTTATTGATGAAACTGTTTTTTATCTGGTTTTGATACTAAAATTCGGTAGAAGTGTTTAGTGAATCTGTTTGATACAGGGTTGGGTAAAGACCACTTTTTTTTTATTTTGACCAGGGCAGTGGTCAAAACTGGTTTTAACCGGCCAAAATGGTCAAAATGGTTAAAACCACTTTTTAAATTAAAACCCTTAAAAATCATACAATATTTAAAGTTTGGCAACAGTGAGAGCGTTCAACCGCGTTATTTATATTGAACGTGAACAAACAATCAGGTTGCAACTTGTTATAGTGTTTTACCAGTATTCTAGGAAGATTTATATAGTTTCTGGCTGTACTGAAAAGAACTACTTAAATAATTTAATTTATTGTGCTACTCTACTATAGTGGTTGGTGCCTTAATATGTCCAAGGTAAGTTATATATTAATAATGTTCATTTTTATTTTATAAATTACCGTTTTTTTGCATCTCAAAACTTCATCTCATTTTCTCATTTCAAGAACTGTGCACCTAGAAATGACCGCAGAAATTATGTAAAAATAGGATCGTTTTGATAGATATTATACTGGGTATTTAATGAAAGGTCAAGTAGTAAATTGTAGTATTTTCTGTGGTGGATTATTTACTTCTAGGGCGCACAACGAGTAAACGGAATTTTTGTATCTTGTTGGTCAAATATTAACTTGTGTAAGATATTGCCGTGTTAGTTTTATAAACTGTTTTATTTGACTATAAACTATAAATAAAAAATTAACAAAGGAATTATACCCATAAGTGTTGAAAAAAAATAGTTGGTTTTACTTTATTTTGGATTCTATTTTATATCCTAAATATTTAATTAATAGTAATAATCATAGTGCTAATAATAAAAATATTTAATATTATACAGGGTGGTGGGCTATTAATCCAGGAAAGTCCATTATGATCGTGGTTAATGGAGATATGAAAAAAAGTTGTCTATAAATGTTGTATGGTTTCTAAAGCTGCATGTCCTAAAAATATTTTTATACATACAGGGTGTCCCAAAACGGGTGACAGACAAAAATTGCATTTTAAATAGAACACCTTACATCTAACACCCAATACTTCATTTGACTCTTTGATTAGTTTGATTCTACCAAAATATGAGCTTTTTTTTTGTTTATTATATATCTTTAAGTTTGATTTTTTAAAATTACTCAAGGTTGAAAGTCAAAATTTGCTGGCTGTAAAATCTATAACGTTTAAATTTGAGCAAAACGGATTGCGCATTGCTATCTTAGTTGTTAATAATCTTTCTTATGGTGTCAAATTCCAGTTTATTAGAAAGAAGATAACATTTTTCTATAATTTCGAAAACAAATCTTTTTTAATTATTTTAATTTTTATAATTATTTTTCGGGTAGAACTGAAATGTCAAATAAAATATTGAGTATTTCATTAAAAAAATGCAATTCTTAACTATCGACCTTTTTCAGATCACAAACATATGTTTACGACATGCACCTCTAGAAACCATATTAATCCCTTCATATCTCCGTTAACCATGACAATATTTTAATAAACTTCCTCGAATTAATGAGCCATCATGTACATTTATCCGTTTTAAAGATATCTGGCTTTTTCTAATATATATTACACGTCTTACAAACGAAATGATCCTGGGTAAAGATGAACACAAGTTGTGACTTCTTGTTTAACCTTCAATTGGGTATTAATAATGGTGGTCAACTCGGTGGTCAATAAATGGGTTGAAATATCTATTTATCACAGGTTCAATTAAGCGCAGAAAAATGTATATCCAGATAAAGTAATCGTATATATATAAAGAAATATATAATATGTTTCTTTACTTAAAGTTTTTTTTTATTATTTAAACAACTTATTCAAAATTATTAATTTTTTATTGTAGGTACGAAAACGAAGTTTTGGTGGAAGGCATAAGGATCCGGTGTGGACGTATTTTGACCAACTTAGCAATGACGGAAAGGTGATTGGCCAAAGATGTAAAGTATGTAATTCTCTAGTAAGTAGTAAGGCACTGCGGCTAAAAAAACATTTAGAAAAATGTAGAAGTAAGAAGACTAAAAAGGGAGATTCAAGAAATGAAATCTTAAGCAAAAATCTAGGCACAGATGATCTGGAAATGGAATTGGATTCAAGTTCTGACCATACACGTGATAACATAGAAGAAGAAAACAATTCAGAAGACGAAAGTACCATAACTGGATCACGTGTTTCTTCAGCTTCTGGTTCATCGTCATCACTATTGCAACCAAAAATGTCACAATTCTTAATAAAAACATCTAATCTTCAAAAGAAAAAAATTGATGAGGATATAGCGGCCTATTTTTTTGCACGAAACGTACCATTCAGCCATATTGAGGATTTTTATTTCAGAAAAATGGTGGATTCCCTGAGACCCGGTTATATACCTCCCTCAAGAAAAACCTTATCAGGTGAATTGCTGGACAATATGCAAAATAAAATTTCAGAAGAAGTTTCAGATCAGTTAAAAAACCAGTCAGTTACTCTTATTCAAAATGGCTGGTCTAACATACACAATCAACCGGTTTTGGCAAATTGTTTATCGGACGGAAAAAACGTTTACTTTTTATCTGCTGTCGACACTGGAGTAAATGAAAAAACTGCAGAATTTTGTAAAACTATCGCCTATGACGCAATCAAAGAGGCAGAGCAAAAATTTGCTTGTAAAGTGACATCTTTTGTATCTGATAATGAAGCAAAAATGAAAAAAATGAGACATGACTTGGAAAAAGAAAAAAGAAGCAATGCAGATTTTTTTATTGCATATGGCTGTGCTGCCCATTACTTAAATTTATTAGGTGGAGATATATGTGAAAAGAAAAATATAGCAGCTTTATTGGGACATGTAACCGAATTATCAAAATACTTTAGGAACCATCATAAACCAAATGCGTTATTATTACAACAAAAAGGATCTAGAAAACCTCAAATTCCCGGAGATACTAGGTGGAATAGCCAGGTAGATTGTCTTGACATATTCTTGAAAAATCGTCCATATTACGTTCAGCTGCTTGCAGACAGCAACAGTGAATACATACAAAAAATAATAACAAATTTTGCCCTATTCGTAGAAGCGAAACACCTGCATTTACAATTATCCTACATAGCGACAGCACTGGATGAAATGCAGAAAGAAACAGCAAATATAGCAGACGCAACTTATCATTTTTTGAAGTTGTTAAATGAAGAAAATTTAAAACCGTACAAAGAAGAAGTGACTAAAAGATATAAGGATTGTATTACACCTATACATAAGTTAGCCTATCTTCTACATCCTAAATATCTAGATCTAGAAGACGAAGATATTGACGAAGCTAGGACATGGGTGCAGGAAAATGCAGAAAAGGAATTTCTGCCTCTTATTACATTTTTTACCTTGAAAGAGAAGCCGTTCCCACAATCATTTTTTAATAAGGAAATGCTCAACCTCAACCCCGTTATTAGGTGGGAAGGTTTAAAAAAATATAAGGGATTAAATATTAAGTTTATTAACTTTGCTGTCTACCTTCATAAATCATGTGCTTCTTCAGCAGGTATTGAACTCATATTTTTCGAATCTTAGTTTTATTCAATCAAAGTTAAGAAATAAATTAGGCCTTGATAAATGTAATAAACTGGTTTCTGTATATCGTATACTCAATCTTAAAAGTAAATCATTAACATTTCCTACATCGGGCAGTTTTAACTCCGATAATGAGGAGGATCAATTTTGAATTTGTAACTTAAATGCTCATGTTTTTTAATAAAGTTTTATATAACTTTTTTATGTTATGTTTATGTTATATATTTTAGACAGTTTTATGTTTTTATTATCCTGGTTATGTAAACATATTAATTTTTTTGAAAATTTTATTTAGTGTATAAGTATTATGTTGCCATAAAATGTTTGAAATCCCCTATCTGTATTTATTGAATAAATAAGTTATTACATAAATTTTAGTTTTATGTTATTAACAGTTTGTGCTTTCTTAAAATCCTGTACTTAATAATTGTATTTATAGTTTTGTTGCATTTACGCATTTAAAAATAGTTTTGACCACAAAATAAGTTCAACTAATGCTCAAAACTTATTTTGACCATTTTGACCACTGGCATGGTCAAAACTAATTTTGGACAGGACGGTTTTAACCAGGTTAAAACCACTGGTTTTAACCACCCTGTCCAAAACTTGCCAACCCCGGTTTGATACATAAACTTGTGCTAGCAAGAGATTATTGAACTCAATGTTGCACAGAAATTCCAGCAAAACCTTGAATTAAAAAATGAGGGATATATATAAAACATCCATTTCAGTTTTTTTAAGTATAGTATGTCAGACCCAGAGGAAAATTTAAGAACATGGGCAAACAAGACTAATTTAAAATGTGGACATTTATTCTTTTGGTATATTCAATTTGTTTCATTTATGGACTAAACATTGTAAGTTGGTAATAAAAGTGTAATTTAGGAGCTTGTAATATATTTTTCTGAAAATACCTTTTAATGTTATTTATTTTAAGTATATATATTGAGTATCTACTCAGTTGGTGAAATTACAGATTATACAGTAAATATTTTTTGTGCAAGAGTTTTTGTATAATTCTCGAAATTTTTTACTATAAGACTTTTTTTTTTAATTATCTTCACAACTGTGGGCAGCATCCTTAAAATCAGGTTAAAAATGTAAAAGAAAGCCATGTCTGTCAGATTTTTACATACTGCCAAATATTGAATATCTGTTAAGAACAGTATTTCTCTTCAAACCTTAATTTGTAACAGTTGCCTAAATTTGTGGATAAAAATTAACCTTTGCACATGCACAATGGTTTGCACATATGCAGATTTGATCATGCCGGTAACACATTTTTCAGAATCTTCACTTTTCAGCCTTCAGGATCATTCTTATCCCCCTTCATAATTATATGAATAAAACTATCAATTTTTTTTTCATTTGAATTGTAATGAGCTATATTTTTAGACTCTATGAAAATATAACCATTTTCCAGATATTTAAGGAAAAATATCTAACTTTTCTTATCATCAAACACCTGTTATGAAAAATTCATACCTAATAAAAATCAACGAAGCCCATGTTCCTATCTTACTATTTTCTATATATAAATGAATAAATAAAAATATAATGCATATTGGTATTTGGATAAATATTTCACGGCCTATTTAAATTTTTAGTTATTCAATAACAATTTTTTTAGGGAAATAATAAAAAAGTAAGATAGGGATATGAGCGTCATTTGTTTCTAGTATTGATTTTTTATAACGCGTGTCTGAAGCTAAGAAAAATTGACTATTTCACCTCAAATATTTCGAAAACGGTTATATTTTCACAAAGAACATGTTATATAAAATTTATCCAGTTCTTTCGGCAAATTCTAAAATAATAGTAAAAAATAGATTACATTTAAAATAATAAATATTTTTACATTTTTATAATATGATTATTATGATCTTAAATTGTTTTATTAAAAATAAAATTCTAGTTACTTTTTATATTTAAGTTTTTTTTTTCAACTTCTTATAACAGACAAAATCATTTTTACTCTCCTTTGGATCAACTTGTACATGTTCATATAAGCGACAGCAATATAACAGATTGGCTGATAGGTGGCAGCAAAACTATTTTTTATATCTTTTTGGTGTCAGCAATAAGTCTGAAAAGTTCCAGCTTCTCGCTGATAAAACAATGTTACTAATTTTTTTCTTGTTCGTTACAATCCCGACCAAAAGGCAACTGCAAGCCTGCAAACGATTTTCTCTTACACAGTAAAAAAACAAAAGAAAAAATAATTCATCTTTGCACATTTTAGAAAAAAAACTATAACTTATACGGCCTGTTCAAGGTGAAAGGTCAGTAAGATATTCTATTTTCAAGAGGTCTAATCACGACAATCATAATTTTTTAAATTACAGCTATGCTTACAATAGAATGGCAGAAAAAAATTTAGTAGATGATTCTGTGCTTGATAAATATGTAGAACATCTTTAAACTGCTTTCTTAATGCATATTTAAATATCACATATTTTAAAATACGAATCCTGTTACTATTTTACCTAAATTACAATAACTTACCCATAAATCTAATGTCTACTATTTATAGGTACTAGTTATCATAGTCTTCATCAATGCACAAATTATCTCCTGTACTAGCAGGCCCATATATATTTGCAGAAATTGGTACTAATGAGGGCATTACTTCAGAACACGAGTCAACCTTAGAAATAGTGTGAGTTATGGATGGAGAATGTTGACTGTTCGATACTTTTTGAGAGGCAACTGTTATGTGTAATTTTGGTTCTTCCTTAATTGATGGAATCTCTTGTTCGTTGCAACCAAGTAAACCATGTACTGAAAAATTATGTTTAGAACTGTCTTGCCTTGAGATTTTAGGTCCAAACTGAATTACAGGAGTTCGACTAGTAGAGCTACCTCTAGAACTGCTTTGCTCAGGGTAATTGCCAGTTGAACCTAAAATAAAAATGTATATTAGTAATTAGTAAGAAATGAAAATCAAAATAATTTTGACTTTTCCTCATAGTCCCGTATCCGGAGGGTTAAACTGTAGCTTTTTGCGAGCTCCTTTGAAAGAGCCCAAAGTTTACATTGCTAGACACACCACAAGTTTAAATTTATATATTTGTATATATTATATATATATATATATATATATATATATATATATATATATATATATATATATATATATATATATATATATATATATATACTAATTTTGTTTTCTTGGGTATTTTGGTTCGATAGTAGGAATAAAATTAAAACAAATTTAATTTCATTTTTGTTACATTTTTATAGACGTTTGACCATTTATGGTTGGTCTTCATCAGTATTTTTTTTTTTTTGTGTGTCTGTAACAATAGAAAACCGAGATAAGATATTTTTCTTAAAAGACTATTATAAATTGTATGGACAAATTATTAATAATATTATTTTAACATTTTAGATGACTTACCATAAAAACAGCATGTTTTCCATACAACACTCAAAAACAGCACATTTAAAAACATTGAAAAGAACGTCATACAGATTAAAATTACTATAATATTAATTGCTACGAGTATGTCTATCTTCGAGCGACACTGCTTTAACTGGCAGAATGCATTCATGTGAAACGTCGGTTAAGGAATTCTATGGGTTTTTTTTTATATATATTAGTTTAAAAAAGCAAAGATAATTAGATTTGTTTTGAACTGTTTTATTATTTAAAAGGTGATATATTGTTTATTTACTTGTGAATTTAGAAGAAAAGGGGCTAATTTAGTTTGTTTTTTTTTTTATATTAATTTAATGTATATATGAAGTCAGTTTTAGAGTTATTTGATAACGTTATAATATATTTGGCTCAAATTCTTTATGTCTGTTTTGTCATTTATAGCATTCCTACTAGTTTCGATGGTGAAATTGAAAAAGATAAAAAAATAAATTTTCTAGACATGACCTTATATAACAAAGAAACTTGCATAAAAACAAAGTGGTATACAAAAAATACTTGGTCTGGTAGATACATAAACTATCTTTCGCAACACCCACACTCCCAAAAAAAATCTGTCATTATAGGGCTCGCGGATAGGGCAATCAAATTAAGCGATCTAGAATTTCGACAAGAAGCTATCCAAAAAGCAAAAAATACTTTATTAAAAAACAGCTACCCAATGAAATTAATAAACTCAATTTTTAAGTCCCGATTAAATAACATTAATAAAAATAATTCTAACCCCAGCAACAATCAAAACAATAAAAATAAATATATTTCAATACCCTATATTCAAGGACTGTCGGAAAATTTACAAAAATCCCTTAAAAAACAAGATCTAACCGTATCTCACAAAAGTTACAATACCCTACAAAAACAATTTTTTTCCTCTTTAAAATCAAAAACACCTAAGTTTCAAAAAACACACACTATATACAAAATAAAATGCAACGACTGCCCAAAGGTCTATATAGGGCAAACCACACAGTATCTTAAAAATCGTTTGAATGGACACAAGTATGATAAAAAAAATAAAACAGCGCTTACAAATCACGAAACAGAATATAAACATACTTTTAACTTTCAAGATACTACTATTCTAAATACGGAAATTAATCAAAAAAAGAGAGAGTTTCTGGAAATGTTATACATAAAACGGGAGATCAATGCTATAAATGACAAAACAGACATAAAGAATTTGAGCCAAATATATTATAACGTTATCAAATAACTCTAAAACTGACTTCATATATACATTAAATTAATATAAAAAAAAAACAAACTAAATTAGCCCCTTTTCTTCTAAATTCAAAAGTAAATAAACAATATATCACCTTTTAAATAATAAAACAGTTCAAAACAAATCTAATTATCTTTGCTTTTTTAAACTAATATATATAAAAAAAAACCCATAGAATTCCTTAACCGACGTTTCACATGAATGCATTCTGCCAGTTAAAGCAGTGTCGCTCGAAGATAGACATACTCGTAGCAATTAATATTATAGTAATTTTAATCTGTATGACGTTCTTTTCAATGTTTTTAAATGTGCTGTTTTTGAGTGTTGTATGGAAAACATGCTGTTTTTAAATGTTGCATAAGGATGAATTCTGGAAGATCCTTCTTATGGTAAGTCATCTAAAATGTTAAAATAATATTATTAATAATTTGTCCAGTTTTGTATCCTGCCCAATAATAGGGGCTACTGCCCTGTGGGGTATATATATGTATAAAAGGTTCAGAACTAAACAAAAAAAAAATCTCTAATATATATATATATATATATATATATATATATATATAATATATACTGTCTTATTTCAAACATTTTTATTAGGTAGCATTTTGTTCGACCATATTAAGTTAGTATCAATATTCTCCCAGTTTCTACCTAAGCTACACTTGATTTTTGGGCATAATTTAAAATAAATTGAATAAGTAACTTTTGCACTGATTTTTTTTAAATTAATCAGGCAAGTAGTTTTTTATAGCTAAGCAGTGAACAGATGGACCAACAGAATTGAGAAAACGGAAAGATCTCTATAAACCTGGGAGGATGATTTTTTTATGATTACAATACAACTGTCTTGCTTCCTAGTTTTTCTGAGTTCTGGTCCGAAAAATGCCTTTTCTTCCTGGACTACTAGATCTAATAAAAAATATATTATTTTATACTGGGCATACAATTTAGATGAAATTATTAGTATTATGCAGGATTTTTTTCAGTTTATGGCTAAAAATGAAGGATATGATTTTTTACCTCATTTTAAAATTAAAAATATATGAATTTTTAGTTTTAAAATGAGGTAAAAAATTAACATGTGTCCCCAAAGCCTCCATTTTCGCGATACAGGATGTTAAAATATTATTCTTTTACTGTATAGAAGTTCCCACTAAAGAAGGGTGTATCAGAAAAATTGTTAGCTTTAACAACTTTAAATATAAATTATCTTAGTTATAAAAAGGTTTTTTGGAACTACATTTTTTGACATTCTGGTAGAACAAATCCCAGTATTATTATGTTTTATAGAATTATTTATTTTTCAGAATGGCAAACCACCTAAGCCATTTTTTTTAGTCAAATCTATTTAAGAACACACACATTACCCTCCATTACATGTTCAATAGGGTAAGAATGCCCTAATACTTTTTTATTTGAAGTAATTATAATTTTGTGTTATTGTTGCTCTAAGCTTTGTGAAATATAAATAATCCCCAGTAAACAACCAATCACATATTTTAAAATTGTTGCCGAGTGCATTGTTTGCCACATAAAAACTCACATGCAATATGTTCTTTCTTTATTTCTCTAGATGGAGGCGGTGCTTCTATAGGTGTTCCAGGCTCATCTCTAATGACTCCAAAATCTATATTGGACTCTGCAAGTGCATTATTTTCATTGTCTTCTTGAACACTAGCATCAGGAATATTTTTAACCAAATCTACAAATGAATAAGTCATCAAGATCCAAAAACTATTTATCTACTAAGCTATAAAATTTTAAAAGAACAATTAAATAGAAATTAATAAACAACAGATTCACAATTAAAATGACCCCTGTTTCAAGTAAATTGACAAAAATTCAGAAAAACATAATATAATAGAAACTCATTCAGCATAGCACATATTACTTAGTATTCTCTGGGTATGTTCACAATATTTACCTACCCACCTTTCAAAAAGTCAAATCTACTTTCTGAGAGTATACATTGCTTCATATGGGACGGAGTCAATGTTTTGGCATTTCTTCCATGTGTTATATGCATCGATTTCTTTAGGAGGGATTCAATGAACATCTCTAATGCTTTAGGTATGTATTATTAAGGGAAACACAAAAAAGCTACTTAATTCAACAAGTAGGTACTAGACTCAGAATTCTTTAGTTAAAGTATACTTATTTAAAACATCTAAAATTAGTTGCTGCTAGGTAGGGCTGTCTTACCCAGCAAAGATATTTTTAATTAATACCTACCTTATTAATGTTACTCTAGAACAAACATTTCCAATGTATATCTACTGAATGACTAAATTTGTGAATAATTAACAAAATGCTTAAAACAAAATTTTACTTCTCTTCTGTACTGGCTTTCAAACAAAGTCTCATATAACATAAATGATTTTTTTTAGTAAAGCTTGGATTGATCTATAATAAATAAACAAACCCTCTACTTTGACAACTTATTGAAAACTTGTATTTACTTTCAAAAGTTTCATAAAAACTTTTAAAAACATTTGTTAAAAAGGATATAAATTATGACTGGAACTGCCTGCGCCACTTTTCCTACTTCTTCATCTGTTTGCATAATTTTTTTTATTCGTCCCTAAAACAGATTTTTCAAATTTTACCTGAATGTTCATGATTTAAAGATATTTGTTTACTTACCGCTGGGAAACGAGCATTGTATTTCTTCTTTTTGGAAGGCATTTATTTGCTTTAGAGAAAAAATGTAATTTTATTTAATTAGGCACAAATCTCAAACCTAAATACTTTTCTTTTGATAAAAATATGATGACAGATTTAGGTTAGATTGTTAAAAAAAATCCTCTCTTTTTTGCAAGTTACAAAAACAACTTGTATTTTTAATATTCGGCCAACTCATAAAAAAAATGTTCAACTCGGAGTACAGTACAGATTACTGTTATGAACTGTTACATACTGTCCTGGGTAAATATGCAGTTAGCCATACACCCGCCGATCTTAACCATTTTCGGTATACTAGAGTCAAATATTATATTATATCCTTGTTTATGTATAAAGAAGGATTATATCTTGTAACATTTTTTTATTTTGGTAATTTTAAAGTAAGTGATATTAAATAAAAATATCTATTTTATAGCATTTTTGTGACTAAACACCACAATAACAGAGCAATAAAACAACATTTTAAAACCTATTGTTTTTACACTACGTCAACCTTAAGTTTTTTTTAGATTGGCGCTACTGAAAATTACGTAATTGGAATACGTTAGTTTTAAACAAATAAAAATGAGCAGAAGCCGCAAAGCGGCTACTTTTTAAAATCGGAATTGGCGCCGCCGCTGGATTTCATACAAATATCTAAAAGATTATTTTCAGAAAATGCAGTTTACTTTAATGTCGATTTTGTTATTGGTTCAGAACAGAGAATAATTTATTAAATATTTAGTGGACAAAAATATATTCATGGCAACTGTAGATAATGAAAATGTAAAACCTATTCACAAACTGCAACTCTTCTCTCTCTCTCTCAAAAAACGAAAAAAATCAAATGTTTTTCTAAGTGCCAAAAGCAATATTTTCTCTCACTGCCATTCGAGCGAATAAAAAGTAGCACAAATAATAGCATATTTTTTGTTATTTTATTACCTCATCTGAGAAGCAGGATAATGTGCAAAGATTTGAAAATTTCTTAGCATAATTTTATACAAAATAGACGGTTTTTGCAACAATTCATTGAAAACTAATACAAGAATACTAAAATAATAAATAATAAACAAAGTTTTTTATTCTAAAAATAAAGAACAACATACCCCATATTATTTATATTTGTTAAGCGGGGAATACACACAATTCAAATTACGTCATTCGTTTCTGTCCATTTAGCGTCATTTACGTCAAACTTTATTTTTCTTTGTGTATTTTCCGTTGTTTTGTTAGGAACTTTTCTGAAATATAGGTTGTGAAAGGTTATATTTAGTTCGAGCGTTAAAATTATCACCCATTTTTGTACCACAAATGTGTACTTACTTAAGTTTTGTTTTTGTAGGTCAGTTTTTATGTAAAACGGATACGGGAGCTCCATTTCATACGTTACGCCTTAAACACAATGCACATCCCGTAATCATTTAACTTAAAAACTAACCAACAAACTCGAAACTTAAACAAAAACTCCACATTTATGGTAAAAAAATTATTTAACCAAACATATGAAGAAAAATAACGAATAACGCAAACCTTAGAATTTGATTGTGTTCCTGGCTTTACTAGGATTTTGGTGCTTTGTTGATTTTGGCACTAACTGGCACACTCGTTCCATGCCTAATTTTATTATTATTTTTTGTTATGATGGTTTTATTATGGTAATTATTTACTTTTTTATATTATCTCCGACTATGATAACTTTTTTGTATATATTTTGGGGTTCTGATCACGAATCCAAAGTCAAATATTTTCTGTCGCGTTTTTAAGTTCTTCAAAATTCGTAAATATCTAAAACCAAGTTACTTTTTTCTTTCTTCTATTTTATGAAAATTCGCTGATTCTGCATAAATATATTACAAACGTATAACGTATAAAAGGACGTAAATCAAACTCTTGATTCTCCTGCCTTCTTTATCTAAAAAATTGGAAGGTTCAAAAAACTGCGTTGTTTCATATTTTTTGGCTAGTAACTTTTCTTTTAGGGTAGCATCTTGACATCATGAAAAATTACTGGTATACAACTTTAAAGAGAAATATTAATTTAAACAAATTAATTATGGACACATGTGTTATATATATATAGGTGGACCGGTACCAGCTGGAGCGAGAACGCACTAGGTGGATTGGTTTCAACAACAACAAATTGCACCAGTTGCAGAAGTCTAACATTCGGGACGTTGCCGAATGTTAGACTTCCGTCAGTGATGTACTCCGCAATTGATTAATGTTGATCACCTTTTGTATTACGGCTTTACTAACGACGTCTAGCCTGGTGCTAACCCGATACCAATCCACCTAGTGCCTCCGCCCGCGCATATCTATATTAGAAAATCAGTAACGGGTCTGCCAACATTGGCTTGGAGTGGGCGAATTACGGAATAATGATAATAACGCAACTTTGTACCAATAGCACATTTTTTATTCTTAAGTACCTGTACGCGTCCCGCCTCTTGCCGAGTCTCGGTGTTGTTTTATTGACTAAAAAATATTTTGTGTTAAAAAGCGTGTTTTGTTTAGATTAGCCCTAGATAGGTTTTTTTTTTAAGAAAATGTAAAAAAGCGTATCTATATAAAAAGGTGTATCTATATTAAAACAAGGATTGTCAAACGAAAGACTGGGGAAGCGGCGGAACCTGTGCGGACGCTTAAGAAAAAAAATGTGCCTATTAACATTTAGAAAAAACCCTGCTGCTGATATTGTGACAGACATGGTCTAATAATCACTCAGTTTAATATCATTTCCATCAAATTTATGCTAAAAGCATATTTTCTAAAGAAAGAAGGGAAAACATCAAAAAGTCAAATTTGAGACTTTGAACTCGGAAAATCTATCAATATGTCAAAAAATTATGAAAATCGCCGGGAAAGAGCTGTAGAAAAAAATTACCTTTATTTTTTTCTTTCCTTTTTCTTCCCCCGTAAAATGGTAGTATTGTAATCATGAAAAAATCACCCTCCGAGATTTTTTCAGTTTTTTACGTTTTAGGGTCCCTAGGTACCGAAAAACATGTTTTCTCAATTGCATAGGTTTGTCTGTCGCTGTGATCTGCTTGTTTGCGGCATAACTAAAAAACTACTTACACGATTGACAAATTATGGTCAAAAATTAAGGTTCATATGGGGACGATCTGATAATAATTTGGTAAAAATCCATTATGGCAAAACAAAATGGCGGAATAGTGATAAGTTAAAAAAATTATTACTAAATAACTACTATAAATAATCCAATTTACCTGAAATTCTACAGAAAAATTATATAGGAATCAACTGGAAAAACGGATCCAAGATGGCAGCTTAATAAAATATTTAAAAATTCAGCCTGAAAAAACTATTTAATGGATTGATATTAAATAATGTGTCATAACTAATTGTTATATAGAGATGAACGGGGTAAAATTGTGGTATTAATTCAAGATGGCGGAACAAAATGTCGGCGTAATAAAAAGTTTGTAATCGTGAAAAAAATCATTTTATCAGGTTTAACATGTCTTCACGTTTTAGCACTCCTACTCCGTCGGTCCGTCTGTCGGTTTGTCTGTCAGTTCGGAGTATAGCTTGAAAACTCAACAGATTAACTTTTGAAAATTTTATTCAAAAATTAAAAGTCATATGAGGATGACCTGGTAAAAATCCAATATACCGGAACAAGATGGCGGCCTAGTGAAACGTTAAAAAAATATTATTTAAAATGCTAATTATACAATTTACCTCAAATTCTGCACACAAATCAAGTGTTATATAGAAATGATGTAAACAAATGATTTCAAATCTTATTCAAGCATAAGTGTAATATAGAGATAAACTGGTAAAGCTGTGGTACGAATTTAAGATGACAGAACAAAACGGCGGCCAAATAAAATTTTTAAAAAATCAGCGTAAAAAAATCTATAAATAATATAATAGTTTATCCCTAAAACTAGTACGTATTAAACATGATGTAACAAAATGGCGGTGTGTGTCAATATAAAAACTAGTTATAGAATTTATTTTAAATTATGTGTGAATATTAAGTGTGACATAGGTAGAAACTGGTAAAAGATTAGTAGAGATCCAATATGTTGGAACAAAATTGCGTCCAATAAAAATTGTTTCAAAAGGCAGTATATGTATATGTTACTAAATGACTATGTACTGATCTAAATTGGCTCACACTTCAGTATTCCTAATAAAAGGAAAGATTCATAATGAAGGAATTTCCGGGTATCCTAATTCATTGATTTTTAAAAACTTGAATTATTTAGAATTGGATAAATATTAAAATAATATATTGTTTTTGTAAGCTGTACACATTTGCACAAAGTTCAACAGCAGTGACGGATCTAAATTTTAAAGATTTTACGTTTTAACTGTTGAAACTCTTCATATTTAGGTTTTGTTTTGAGTAAGTCAACAAATGCTTTATTTATTCTGTAGCAGGGAAAACCTTGTACCTCCGCTATATATTAAATAATAACTAAATTCTCTTTCACAAGGGTATAATGATATCAGTGAGCCCTCTAACTATAGGTTTATCTGTCTATTGACTATTCTAAACTGATTATTACGAGTAGAGCGTGGAAATATTTGTAACCTCAAAAGATTGTCGTATATGGAGCAGTTTGGATTTCAAACGATAAGAGAACGCACCATGCTATATTCAGTTTCAGAAGACGTCTAGTTCATACTTATATATCAGTGCGACAGTATTGTGTGTATCTTTGGAGAACATTTTACTGCGTGGATCACTAAATACTGTTGTTCAAGCTTCAGCGATATGCCTTTAGACAGTCTACATACTACTGGTTTCAGGTTTGCGTCCTGTTTTGAGGATCGCCGTCTATGGGTGCAGTGTTGCCAGATAGATTTTTCACTCAACAGTAGGACATAACAAAAAAAAACAGTAGATTGGTTTGCCTGAACAGTAGGTTTTTATTTAACGTGTTTTTTCATAAAATAAACAAAATATACTGAAAACAAGAAAATAGGAACTTCTGAAATATAAATCATAACCTATACCCTTAAATTTATTTTTGACAGACGTGAAATAAGAATATTTTTTTACGAAATCGATCTAATAGGTCAGATTTATGTCGAAATCGATCTTTGAGCCACCAGAATAACTCCGCAAGAAATCTGACGGGTAGGTAAAACTAGGAAACAAATAAACAATAGGGTATTAACATATAAAAATTAAATTAGACTCTCATAACAAAATGTAAAAAATAATGAAATAAAAATTAAATTAAGCTCTGATAACCAAATGTAAAAAAAGAATGAAATAAAGCTGTAATAATTATAATTAAACTTATTCTGATTCTAAGTCAGTTAGCTCATGATAGTTATGCAACTTCAGCTCTCTAGAGTCAAAATTAAAATAAGAGTTTTCTTTTGACCTCAATAAATATCTTTTGCTGTGAAGCAAGTAATCTATCTATACCGATCTAAAAAGTAAAGATTAACGTAGGGACTTCTCCGACGGTTTATTACCAAAATCAGGCGGTGACAAGTCACTTTAGCCCCGGCTAGGGATGCACGTTTTTAGATGTTGAAACGTCGATACATTAACTGAAAATACTGATATTTTTATATCAATGTTTTACAAGTTCTATGTTTAGTACATCGATGCTATTTTAACGATATTTTTTATCGATTTAAATCGACAATAAAAAGCAGAACGTTTTTTTCGCGTATGTTGTACTACTATGGTTGTACTAAAGAGTTTAAAACAGGAGATTTTAACGTGAAAACAGTAGAACAGAAAACAGAACAGATAAAAACAGTAGATCTACTGTTAAAACAGTAGGTCTGGTAACACTGTATGGGTGGTTGTGTGGTCGAATGTCGTACGCAAAGAGCGGGATTTCAGTTTCTGGTACAGTTGTTCTTTTATAGACTTAGCTTGTTAGCGCACTACCGCGAGCTTTCTTTACAGCAAGCCTAACCAACCCTAATCCGCGTTTTTATTAATCATATGCTTTGTTAAAAAAAAAATTAAAAAAGAGCCATTGCCTGAACGGGGATTCGAACACTTATCGCCGAATCCAAAGCCGAGTATCTTACCGACGCCCTAAGAAGCACGTCATATGTTCAAAAACAATTATTTATACACTGTGTCTCGCCAACAGTAACCAATAAAATCACAGGATTTAATTTGCTTTTACAACTGTATCAGAAACTGAAATCTAGCTGAAACGACATCGGCCATAAAAGTTCGTTCGATATTGGTATTTAAATTTTTATTATTATCAATGAGTTAATACAATTTTATAATTTCATCAGTTTCATACTTTAAATTCTAATTTCATTTATGTGAGTAAAATTGCGAGTAATTAGATATAAGCCTGCGGGTAAAAGTGTGTAATTTCCAAACACACCGCGTACGGTCTGTTTGTAAATTTGAGGTTGGTAGCACTGGTTGCGTTGAAAAACGGAAATGATGCGGAAATGGGATAACTGGATGCGGATTATCAAGTTTGTTGCTGAATTTATTTTGAGTGAAATAAAAAACAAATCAAAAAGTTATATGTTTTAATATAAAAATGCTGCAAGACCATCAATTACACTAGAAAAACTTAATTGTCACATATTATAATGTTTAGGCTGTTAATTTTTCCAAACAGATATTTACCACAATTACAATTGTCTCAATAATGGTAATGGGTATGGTAAAGTTACCAGCCTATTCATAATTTGGCCCTAAGAGCAATAAATGTTTAAATTTAAATTTTTAGTGTCTTGATTTAATATAATCGATTTGTAATACCTTTAAAAACCTTTAAAACGGCTGTACTGAAAAAGTTGGTTTTGAAGTTAACATGTATATCTTTCAAACACCACAGAATCATATTATAACATAGTCGTGGATAAACAAGTTTATTAATGTTATTATATACATTTAATGTAAAACATACAAATTGAGAATTGTTATTCAGAATGTTTAGTTTCCTGGATGGCGTTCTCTGTAAGATTTAAAAATGGAAATAAAGGAATCCAGAGTCTCCAAAGCAGTTGGAATGATTTGATCAGCTGGCAAAAGGAATCCGTTTTGTCCTCTGTCCCGGAGTTCGTAAGTGTAAGCGATGGGAGTTCCGAACTTGTGTTTGACGGTGTCCATACTTCCACCTGAGGCAACATCTACAATAACAATAACAGTTATAATAAATGTTATAATAATAGTCGAGGAAATGGCGACTAATTTAATGATTCAATTTGTATTTTTTTCCTAACATGTAGGACGACTGTCCAAATAAAGGAACAGTAGTAAGGGGGCAAATCAAAGGTTATTTGTTTAAGCAGTTCAGACTATTTAGATGTTTTAAATGTTAACCTTGCCACCCCTCCTTTACCTCAGTAGCTGGTACGATACCAAAAATTGTTGAAAACGTTAGTTTTATTCGGCACTTATGCGTGAAGTGGTAGCAACGTAACGTGTTGATGTTCATATATATATATATCAAGAGTATATGCAAGAGGCGGAGGTGATTACCCCCCCCCCCTAAACCCAAGAAACAGTACATATTAATAAAGTTCCTTGGCGAATTAATGAGTTTCATCCGGGGAGCTCCTCACCCTGATGTAATGTTATTAGCTTAGATCATTAAATTTCCTGAATAATTAAAAGTTGATAGTACATTTTGGAGTAATAAAGTAAACGTAATAGGGTTTGACAGTGACGTCATTTTCTTATATTCATTATTAAATTCATAGAAAACGTAGGCAATAAAGGATTTTAATATAAAATGACTGTCGTTTCTAAAGACGTTTAATTGTTTTACCTCTTCGTCAATGTCAGTGTCAAAATAATATTGTCATTAATTCTAAAATGTCGCGAATAATCTACAAGCTCAATTATTAATTTTAAATGTGCTGGCATTTTTTGAGTTGGAAAGGTAACAGTTTAGTTTTTACCAATTGCTACAATAATGCACTAATGAGGGCGCCGGAGGCATTAAAAGTAAGTCAAGCCACTTTGTCTCCCATTAAAAAAAAATGGAGTTCAGTCAGACGAAACATATTCAATCAACATATCAGAAAAAATAACGAAGTACAGAACCAAAATTTCTGATTTTATGAGGGATACAATTTATATGGTGTATGTTAAAAAGGAATACGTTACAATGGCTTAAGTTTACACAAGAAGTTAAATGAAGGTCTCAGCGGTTTACTTAATTGTTCCCTTTCTTCTTTGCGAAATCGGTGCCCTAGTATAGGTTTCAGGTGGAAGAAAACTAGTATCCGAAAATATTTAATATAATTACCCGACATTCAAATGAAGATCATGAAATATTTGCGTGAATATAGAAGAAATATCGAATCGCAACAGCCTTATACTCCAGACTCCAGTATTTTTTAGCCGAAACGTGGATGTTCAGCAAAGGAGCATTCAGACGTAGTTGACAGGATGGCACTTCTTGTACCAGTTCTCTACAGACAATTGAGGGTAATAATTGGATAATTTGAAATTTTTAGAAAGAAATTTATGGAAGATTTTTTTTCAGGTCGCCGTTATATCGCCATTCACGCTGGCAACGAGAATGGATTTATTAAAAAAGCAAAAGACTATCACGAGAGCATGAATAGAAAAAAAAATTGAAACATGGTTCAAAACTAAATTAATTCCCAATTTACCTCCAAAATCTTCACTTATTTTGGATAATGGAAGTTATCACTCTGGCTTTTCTTAGGAAATTCACAATAAGTTTTGGCCAAAATACAAACAAATTGAATGGCTAAAAAACCGAAACATATAGATTACCCGGAAAAGGCGATAAAGGACGAAATTTGGGCGTTAGTTCTTTCTAAAGGAATCCCGAAAATATCATCTTGACGAATATGTTTTACGTTTTGGACACAACATTTTAAGACTACCACCATACCAGTATATTGCCATACTGAAATGTCTTGGTCGGAATTTAAGAGGAAATACCATCAGTACATATTACTCTTAAAAGGAACAGTTAAGGAAGAACTGGCTACGTGGGATACGGTACTGAATGAAATATCTAGTGACCATTGGAAGAAATGTGATGCCCACGGGAACAAAATCATTAGAGACTCCTGGCATATAACAAAAGTTTGGGATACATCTGGCACATAGCCACTGATTATTTTTTATAGATTATATAGACTCTAAAACGGATTCTGATGTTTATACCTCTGACGATGAAAATGGCTTATAATTGTTTATAGAAATTATTGTTTGTTTCTCTCAAATTGAGAAATCGCTTTTAATTTATAATAACACTGACCGACAAGATTTTTCTAACACAGGCCAGCTCATTATTTCCACAATGGAAATACCCTCCAAATAATAAAAAAAATATTGGGAAAGCCCTAATGGGGGGTTAAAATGGGTCCATTTTACAACGGAAAAATTACCTAGACTGGGTTGTTTGCAACAATAGACATAAAATAAAGGTTAAACATCACTCTTTTGTTGAGTTTCGAATTGAGTGGTTCTCTGCGTATCGATAAGCAAGTGTGAAGACGAGAATGTCGAGTCAAACGCACCGAGGTTGCAAAATTTCTCCTGACAAATTTTGTTATATTTGTGGAGAATTTCTGGTGAAATCACAAGCCAGCTTTTAATATTTTGGTGTGTTAATTGGGGATCAAGATAAGCGGTGGGCTCCCCATGTGTGCTGTGTTAGTTGTAGTGTATCATTGGTGCAGTGGATGAAGGGAAGAGAAAAAGTATGCCTTTTGCAGTTCCAATGGTATGGCGAGAACTCACCAATCATTCTGACGATTGTTATTTTTGCCTGACAAAGACTGTAGGTTATTCCAAAAAGGGAAAGCACAATATAGAATATCCAAATTTGCAATCTGCCATACGACCTGTTCCTCATAATGCAAATTTGCCAGTGCCGATTGCGCCTTTAAATTGGCAAGCTATTGATTTGGGAGATAATGGAGATAACGCATCATCAGGCAGCTCAGAAGAACAGTGCACCGATCCCACTTTTACCACAGGTCCCATTTCCGGCGAGCCACATTTGGTTGTTCAAAGTGAATTAAGTGATTTAGTACGTGATTTGGGGTTATCCAAGCAACAGTCAGAACTTCTGAGTTCCCGTCTTAAGGAATGGAACCTATTGGCCAAAGAAACAAAAATGATGAATTTCAGAAAACGAAATGCTATGTTTTCTGAATTCTACAGTATGGAAAATTCGTTGTCCCCGTGTACTGATATAGACAGTTTAATGCAGGAACTTGATATTGACTCATCTAAATATAGCTTAAAAGCTGTGTTATTGCATAATGGAAATTTAAAATCCTCTATACCAGTTGCCCATTCAGTTGCAATGAAAGAAAATTATGAAAATATGCGCACGATTTTGGATAAAATAAATAATAGGTATAAATGGCAGATATGTATGTGGGGACTTAAAAGTTATAGCGATTTTAGTGGGACTTCAGGGGGATTTACAAAATATTGCTGTTTACTTTGTTTATGGGACAGTCGTGCAATAAATCAGCATTATGTAACAAAAATTTGGCCAGAAAGAAGCGAATTTCAACCAGGATCTCAAAATGTTAAATTTATACCTCTTGTTGATCCCAAGAATGTCCTTTTGCCTTCTCTTCACATTAAACTTGGGCTGATGAAAAACTTTGTGAAGGGCTTGAATAAAGATGGTTATGGATTTAAATACCTAAGACAAGTCTTTCCCCAGTTAAGTGATGCCAAATTAAAAGAAGGCATTTTTATTGGGCCACAAATCAGAAAATTGCTGCACGATGTCAATTTTACGGAAAAGCTTACCAGGCAGGACCTCAGAGCATGGAATTCATTTGTTAATGTAGTAAGAGGATTTTTAGGCAACAATATGGATGAAAATTATGAACAGTTAGTTAATGAACTCTTAGATGCCTATAAAGCGCTTGGTGCCAGAATGTCATTAAAAATTCACTTCCTCCATTCCCATTTGTCATTTTTTCCTAAAAATTTGGGAGCTGTTAGTGACGAGCAAGGTGAAAGGTTTTATCAAGATATCAGAACAATGGAAATTCGGTACCAAGGACGATGGGATCCAGTTATGATGAGTAACTACTATTGGTTTTTGAAGAGAGAAGATAGGACATCTCATAAACGGAAAAAATAAAGTTTAATTTGTGTTTTAAGTTAATATTTGTCTCGTTTGCTTTTCTTTTAGATGTATGGTATGTTTAATAGGCGAAAACTGTAAACATAGTCAATAAACAGAGTTAAGAATTTTCTGCAATCATTTTTTCTATAGATATTAAGTATCGTAACCAGTGTAATCATTTCCTCCTTATATTTTAATAATATTCTTACAGTATTAAACTTTCATTGTCTAATTTGATACAACATTACGTTGTTATTATAGTCAAAATGACCTCTTTGAACTGCTCCTCTATATCATTTGAAATATTAAAAAAACGCTGAGATATTCATTTAACTTCTTATTTGAACTAGCCATTTTAACATATTTCTCCTAAACGCACATTATATAAATTGTACCCTCATTTTATTCTTCATAAAATCAAAAATTTTGGTTCTGAATTTCGTTGTTTTTTTTTCTGATATGTTGTTTGAATATGTTTCGTATGATTTTTTTTTAATTCGACACAAAGTAGTTTGGCTTACTTATAGCATCTCATATTCCCTCATTAGTACATTGCTGTAGTGCTCGTATTTATATCTGCAAATAGTTTTGATTTAATAGAATTATAAAATTACATATTTATTAATAAATTGTAAATACAACAAAACTTATGCTCTAATACTCTGGAATTTATTTAAATAATTATTGTATTTATTACCTAACAAATTATTAAAATAGCTTTTCGGTATTATCTATTATCTAAGTTTACTAAAAAAATTCGTATTGGTGAAGCTCAGTGTAAAAGGAACTAATTTAAAGCAAGAATGGTTATAAGCAGAAAGTTAATATGCATGCAAAATTAATACATACGTTGATAGACAAAAGGTATACTAATTCTGAACTTATTTATAAGAAATTAATTTCTGAACGCCTTTATCACCTCTTAATAAGATGCGATGCACCTTAACTGTCGCTACAGTGTTGATGATGTAAGTTTTCCAAGACATATGTCCTTTTTAACCTGAATTACGTCACAGTCAATTCCCATTACATTTACTTTATAAGAGTTTTAATAGCGGGGGCTTCGAGTACTGTGCCTGACATGTTTCTAGATAGGCCAAGTCCGAAATAAACCTTTATTTAAATTTCACCGTAAAGTTCCACGTCCTTTCACCTCTAAATTGATGAAAATTAATTTGTTTTTGTTCACCTTTAAATTAATGAAAAGTATTTATCAGAAAATTGGATTCTGAAAAACAGTTATTAGAAGTTTCATGTGATTTTCTATATATATATATATATATATATATATATATATATATATATATATATATATATACAATGAGGGGATAAAGTCTGGAAACCTTGAGATATGTCAAAAACTATACAAGTTGGGTAAAAAAGTTGTATAGTTCCTTATGATTTATGATTCAAAAATGTCTTGAAATATACAGGGTGTTTTAAAATCAAGTTACACGCCAAAACTTCAGAATCTCTAATGGAATACCCTGTATATTATTTCATTTTAAGAATCTACATGAAATTCTGATCATATTTTATTAAGCATACCCTATCCCTAAAGTCAACTGTTTTTGAGATAAAAAAAATGAGAAAACTGTTTTACAAAATTTTTTTAATAACGATTAACAACGATAGTCTAAAATTCTAAATGATGCGTTTTAACGTAAATAATCGATTGATGAACTCTTGTTGTAGATTTCGAATGAAAGTAGGTGGGATTTGTCGGATTTCATCTCTTATACGATTTTTCAGCTCATCAATATTAGGAGGTTTGTTCAAATAAACTTTGCTCTTTAAATATCCCCACAGAAAATAATCTAGGGGAGTTAAGTCCGGAGACCTGGCCGGCCATTCGTAGGGACCACGACGTCCTATCCACCTGTTAGGAAATATTTCACTCAGATACTGCCGAACAGGTAGCACGTAGTGAGGTGGTGCTCCATCTTGTTGGAACCACATTGCTGCAGTAGGCATATCGGGCTCATTACCTTTACAATTTTTACAAACATTGATTTTCTCGGGATATTGCGTATGAGCCACTTGAGCCCAATGGGGATTCTCTGTAGACCAATATCTACAGTTTTGTTGACAGTACCATTAAGAAAAAAGGTGGCTTCATCGGAAAATAAAATATTTCTATAAAAGAATGGATCCAGGTTGCATCGCTCTTGCATACTTTCGCAAAACTCAAGTCGGCGGTCAAAGTCGTCTTCATTTAATTCATGGATTAATCTTATTTTGTAGGGATGATACTTTGCCGTGTGCAGAATATTTTTTACCGATGATTGACTAAGGTTTAAATCTAATGCTACTTGACTTGTAGGTAAATGTGGATTTTCGTTATAACTGAGTAAAACATTCAATTTCATATCATCATCTAGTTTTGGCCTACCTGTCCTGGGAAGATCTTTTAGACAACCATGATCACGAAATTTTTTGATAATTTTGCTAACTGTGGATGTGGATTTTGCAATTGCTTGTCCTCGCTCGGGATGCGTATTAGTAAAAAGTTCACATACTTCGTCAAGATTTCTTTGGCGATCTCCCCATCCAAACATCATAAGAATCTATATTCTTTCTCTTTCTGAAAGCATTTTTATCAGGAAAAAAGGTAACTCTCCAACAAAATGTTAAAAATTGACACAGTTTATTGCCAGTACATGACAGTTTCTATAGGGGTTCTAAAATAATCCACCAGGTTTCACTATGCATAGGGAAATGAGTTAATTTTGTTTAAAGCCAAATTTCCATTTTCTCATTTTTTTATCTCAAAAACAGTTGACTTTAGGGATAGGGAATGCTTAATAAAATATGATCAGAATTTCATGTAGAATCTTAAAATGAAATAATATACAGGGTGTTACATTAGAGATTCTGAAGTTTTGGCGTGTAACTCGATTTTAAAACACCCTGTATATTTCAAGACATTTTTGAATCATTAATCGTAAGGAACTATACAACTTTTATATGAAACTTTTTTACCCAACTTGTATAGTTTTTGACATATCTCAAGGTTTCCAGACTTTATGCCCTCATTATATGTATATATATATATATATATATATATATATATATATATATATATATATATATATATATATATATATATATATATATATATATAAAATTTATACTTACAAATAGTTTCTGCGATGTTTCCAACGACGTATTGAGTTCCATACCTAACAGAGAGATCGCTGATTGCTTTTCTTCCAATCTCAATCTAGAAGGAAGGAATAGGAAATTAAGTTTTTTTCTTCGATTTAAGACGCGTAGTAAAAAAATATATTTGATGATCTAAACCTCCAAAACAAGGACAGTTCTTATTTTTGAAAGTGAAGAATGTGTGTTTGTGTTAATACAAATAGTGTTATGGAAAAATTAGGCTTTGTACATAATCCGGGCGCTTATAAAATAAGTTCTGCTCCATAATTGCAAGAAAAGACCTTTGCGCATGCAGTTGATATGAAGAAAACATAAGAAAGTATTCACTTATTTTAAATGCAATAAGCTATGATACATATAAGTGGCAGATATGTGGTGACCTAAAAGAACTGTTACTAGGATTCAGGGTGGATTTACCAAGTATTGCTGTTTTATTTGTTTTTGGGACAGTAGAGCAACACAGAGCCATTACCAAGTTAAAGAATGGCTTCAGAGAGATCAATTTATTCCAGGCCAAGGTAATGTAAAGAATATACCTCTCGTTAATCCTAAAAAAATTCTGCTACCTCCGTTACACATTAAGCTGGGATTTATGAAAAATTTCGTTAAAGCATTACATGAAAAGGAGATGCGTTTAAATACCTTAAACAAAATTTTCTTAATCTAAGTGATGCTAAGCTTGAGGAAGGAATATTTGTTGGACCACAAATTAGAAAAATACTAAGAGATGCACTTCCATTTAAATTTTTTTCTCGCAAATTTGGGTCCGGTTAGTGACGAACAAGGAGAAAGGTTTCACAAAGAAATACTATGTAGTAACGCTACCAAGGCAGATGGGATCCAACAATGTTGGGGGTTTATTGTTGGTTTGTTGTGAGAGAAAGCGATCAGGAATATAAACGAAAGTCAGGATTTGCAAAAAATATATCTACAAAAGACTTACTATGAATGTATTTTCATTTGTAGTTTTGCAAATCTGTTATCCGTAGATTATCTTAATTTTTGTTCTTGGTTTGAACTTATATATAAAAATTACATAAACATTTTAAAATAAAATAAAAATATAACTGAAAATATATACAAGGTGGACAATTTTGGTTGTTGAATTTGTAACCAGGATGCTTAAAACTCCCCCATACTGCCATTATAACATCAAGCGCAATTTTTTTTTCGTATTTCGTAAAGTCATCAGGCATTAACTAACCTACTAGAAACGGGATGATAAAAAAACAACCAAAAAAAAACTCGTCGTTTTTTGCGTTCTACGTAATTAGATGTATAAAAGTAAATGGAAGCCTTATTTTATACTACTTATTTCATCTTCCAAATTATTAAGCATTATGTTTCTTGCTCTTATACGGCGATCCTCCATTTCAGAGATGAAATAATGCAGTCAAGTTTGGGACTAGTACAGGCCGTATTTACTTGAGCAACCTAGGGCTCTGTTGGCTTAATTTTGAAGGTTTCGTCAATATGGTCAGATCGTCACAATATATGATTTAATTTGCACAAGTGTAATGCAAAATAACAGTATAAGAGTTTTAACGAAAATGAACATTAATAGATTTTTCAGAGTAGGAAGTACCTTTTGGTAGAAAAAGACGAGATTTTTTGCTGGCGAAGACAATATTTAAGGGTTGTAAGAAAATGTCGGGAGATAATGTAAATACATATCACGTGAACGAACGAGTAAACGATGGATGCCCGGGTGGTGTTCAATGTGGCAAGTTTGTGCTAAGCTTCCTTAGCTTAAAATGCCTACTTGTCTAAGAAAGGCAGTTAATAATCACACATGTTGGTGGTAAAAATAGCTTTGTGGAAGGTGATTTACTAATATCTGAGTCAAATAAAACTGATGTTATTCACGAAAATATGAATGCATATGTTTTTGAGGAATACTTTAAGCAGATGAGGACCTTATTCTTAATCAATCGGTTATCGTTATGAACAACTCTAGTTAACATTCTAAGAAGCTGAGAAACTACCAAATGTTTGTTAGTGAATAATGATTTTATCCAATGGCTTACGTTAAAAGTAATACCATATAAAGATTACATGATTAAGAAAGAGTAACTAAGTTAATTAAAAAAAACTTCCTTGCACAAAATACGTCGTTGAACCATTGTGAACTAAATCCAGTAGAATTACTTCAGGTCGACGTTAAAGCTGTATAGTTTTGAGATTCCACTAGAACTTGCCTATTTTGGATTTTTTTTTTAAAAAACCGCAATTTTTATCTTAATAATCTATTTAAGCTATTTGCATACTCAAGGTTTAATCCCACAAACCTCAATTTTTAGAGGAACGAAAGGTTAAGGTTAAGGTTAATCCGTTAAGCAAATTAACAATTCAGTTTTTGTCGATCCGCACTCGTGATAGTCATGTAATTAAGGAAGAAATACTAATTACTTCTCTGAATCCCAATGACGACGGTATATCCAGCTACTCAGAAGACGTAATATATTTCTGCAAAAAAAAGATTCTTTTTAGAGCTAAATATTTGGGTTCCTGTGATGTGTACATATACTTTTAATATTTCTTGCCTTAAAGTGAGGTCCTGTATTCTATTTTGTGTCTCCCTAGTGTGTACTTTCTGGAGAAGGTATTTTAAATTGTTAACAACTTTCAAGCTCAATTAGCCTTGAAAAAAAAAACATCAAAATAAATGTCGAAACGTCAGCTTATTAAAAACAGCGAAGTCTTTTGTCCTCTCTTTCAAATTACTACTTGCCTATAGAAACGCCATTCATTTTGCATTACAAATAATAAAATCTATTCGTATGCAAATTAGTTTTGACCCATCTGTGGTATGTCAGCAATAAACTAATAAAACAACCTAATATTTAAAAAAGATATCAAAATTAATTTGTGATACAATGTTTTAGTTGTCCACTCTGTAAAAGGGGAGCTTTCTTGAATTAACATAATTTACAACTCTCTACCTTTTTGTTTATGAAATGAGGTATAGTTAAACAGTTATAAGTTTACTACACTAAAAAACTATACCCACCATTTCATTGTAATTATCCAAATGGGCAGTGGTATGTCCATAGGGGAGCAATAGCATTTGGGAGAAAGAGTGTAGACTGAGATAAGCGATCAATTCATCTCCTACAGAATCGATGAAGTAAGACAAAGTTTCGGTAGATTTTTCGGAGAGAGGACTGGGTCCAGCATAAGTGTCTGAGCAGGGTACGTTCGAGGCGCCTCCTTGCATCCATTGGTATGGCCAGTTACGGTTGGGGTCAGCTCCAAAGCAGAGGATGGAGTATGGGGTACGGGTCTTTCTCCATAAACGGTTCTAGAATAAAAACAAAATGTGTTTTGGCAAACATAGATATGACCAGAAGTTCTAATTTTTTAAAGGGATATCCTATATATTTTTTATTATTTGGAGAGCATATTGGGTTCATTTCATTGGTATATAATACTATATGTTTTCATCCAGCCGTTTTCGATTTATTCGCAAATATGTAAAATAATATATCAGTATTGCTTGATAAAGAGTGTCATGGAAATTACAAAATGCTAATTGCTGTCAACAGAAAAATAAAAAAAGACATTAAGGTAATTATAATTATTATGTTACTATATGACAATAAAAAAAACAAACAAAATCTGTTTATATTTCCATTGCACTCTTTATCATGTAATATTACTATTTTAAATATTTGCAAATAAATCGTAAAGGGCTGGATGAAAATATAAAGTGTCATATATCAATGAATCAGAACAGAATATGCTATTCAAATAGTAAAAAAATATAGGGTATCTCATTAACTGTCTATAACTTATATTGATATCTTGTAAAATTGTCAGACTTTTTTTTCTTCTAATAACTAAAAGAAAAAAAAATCTTTAAGTAACGTATAATTTGGTTTTGAGCTCATTCCGGTGAGTTAAAAACTAACTAACCCTTAGTTTGTATTTTAAATAGGAACCTGTATATTTTTATGACTATCGTATTCAGCCTAAAATTAGCTTTTCAACGATATATCACGACTTAACTTTTGTTTTTCAAAATGGCTGTCGGACAACCATTTTTTTGAAAATTCAACATTGCTGTTTTATACAAAAAATACGGTCACTATTTATAAAATACTTGTTTTAAAAGTAATTTTAAAAAACTCATTTCTTCATTTTTCAGAACACTTTCATTCAAAAATCGTTTTGGGTACTAAAATAACTTTTAAATTTTTTTCACTTCTCGATTAATCAAAATAGCATCAAAAGCGTATTTTACAATCATTTTCGCCATAAAATTACCTTTTTAAAGACGTTTCGCATGCTAGCCTTTATTTTCAAGAGGGCGATATGCCAGCCATTTTTGATAAAGCAGGACATATTTTAATTTAAATAATAACGGTTCTATAGTCATTTTCAAAATAAAGGTTAACATGTGATACATCTTTAGAAAGGTCCTTTAATGACGAAAATGACCATGAAAAAAATATACAAGGTGTCATTAAAAATTTCCGTAAAACAAGAAGTGAAAAAATTCAATTATTACCCAAAACGATTTTTAAAATTAAGTGTTTTAAAAAAATTAAAAATAGGCTTATTTAGCACTGTTTAAAAGAAGTATTTTGTAAAAAGTGATTGAATTATAGATATTTCTCTAATTTCAAATTGATACGTTTAAAACTAAAGAAGTGGCTGCCTGTGCCTTGTCTCCTGTATCATGTATAGCTTTATATAAATTCCATACAATGTAATTTATTTCAATTTTTTTAAACTTATTGTTTTTATTCTTACTATTTATTTTTCATAACATGATTACGTAGTCTACCAAAAATAAATAATGTCCTTTATTATTTTCCTACATAAAAAGAAAGTTTTATTCAAGGACATGGAATTTTACCGAATATTACTAGAAATTTACCAGTCTATCCCTGTTTAGCCCTTGATTGCAAAATTTCAAGTCAATTGATCAGTGGCGGCTCGTGGTCAACTTTTCATATATATATATATATATATATATATATATATATATATATATATATATATGTACCTAATTTTCTACTTATTATATTTTACACCACAAAGGGTCATCTGAAAAAATCATAGATACGAAACAATAAAACACCCTTATCCCTTCGCAATCGCATGTCCAGTCACACAAATTGTACATATTTAAAGATTTCCTTTTTTGTTTTTGTTTTTACTGGTCTGCCGAATTTTAAGTTACGGCAAAGGTCGACAACTGGCCGTAAATCCGAGACGTTTCTCAAAGTTTAAGTCACTAGCGGCTATTGAAGTCTTAATATTCTGAACCACTGTGGCTACCATTCTTTAAAACACTAATTTTTTCAATTAATTTAAACTACAAAATCAACAAACAAGCCTATACGCATTGTAACCACAACCTATCACACGATTCGTTTAAATCATCTGACACAAATGTTTAAATTTCCTCGGCGCGGCTGCTGACCCAAATTTTGCCAATGTAAGCCGTATATTACCTATGGGAATTCGATCGGGAACACTCGGGAAAAACTCGCCTCCGTTTATAGCCACTAGGCCATCGCGGGCCGATCGGTAGTGCGAGTGCCGAGGAATCAAGTGAACGTTCAACGAGTTTACAGGCCTAGAATAATAGAAGTAATTTCCAAATTTAAAAGAAATTAAAAAAATATAAATTATTTATTAGTTTCTGTTTGGAAATATTTATTGGGGGTCATTGACTATATGACCTAATGGAGGAGCCGCCACTGCAATTGATTAAGTAGTTTTTGGCACTGAATTATTAAGCATTTCATTAGGCGGTTATTTCATTCTGCCATAATGGCTTCCTACCAAAGTTTTACCAGTTTATCCCTACATAACATTACATTTTTCTGCAAAATTTGAAGTTTACTTGATAAGAATTTTCTTCATTATAATGTTTTTAATATTTTATGATAAGAATTCCTGGAATCCGGAATGGAAGTGACTCACCATATTGGCTTTTTACCAAAATGTTACCATTGCATCCTAATATGACCCTTCATTTTTTATCAAAATTTGAAGTCAATCGGATAAGTGGTTTTGGACCTATGCCGCGCTGGAAACCGAACAGATTTGCAAAAATCTCGGAGGGTGATTTTTTTACGATTACATTTTTCCCTTCTGCGAAGGAATTTTTTTCAGACTTTCACGTTTTAAGGTCTCTAGATGTTTTATTTATTCGGTCGGTATATCTGTTTGTTCTAAGCTAAAAATCTGCTTATCGAATTGACTTGAAATTTGAAACAAAAATGTGGTGATAAACTAGTAACAATTTGGTGGAAATTCAACATGACTAAACAAAAGGACGGCTCAATAAAATGTTTAAAAAACTGGTGTAAGAAAACTACTTACTTTTTCTAAATCAAATTTTGCAAGAATCTAGTTTGATTTAGTGATGAACTGGTAAGATATTGGCACGAATTCCATAAGCCCGAACAAAGTGCGGCCTAATGTTTTTTTAAATCAATATTAAAAACTACTTTCTTCATTGACTTCAAATTTTGTGCAAAATTAAGTGTGACCTAAAAATCAACTAGTAAGATTTTGGTATGAATCAGGCCAATTAAAATATTTCAAAAATCGATATAAAAACTATTTATTTAATTAAATCAAATGTTGCCCAAAAATTAGTAAACTTCTGGTACGAATAAAATATGGCGGATGGAAATGACGGCCTAACTAAGAAGCACCATTTATGGCCACTTTCAGCACGTTTTCATTTTGTAAAACTCAAATAATTAAGTTGCTTCCAAATAAGGTGTGTTTATAGAGCATATATCCTTAGGAAAATATTATAATTTTAGAATATAAACAGTTTTGATTCTCAATATTGCATAGAATTGTCAATAACATGAATTTATTTAAAAACACCTAAATTTACCATTTGCAGCCACTTTGTTCCCGACTTGGCCAGTGGGAGCACTATTTGTGGCCACTATTACACGTAATCTGTAAATAGGTACCCGAATACTTATGCAACATTATATATGTGCAATTAAAATATGTATTAATTTCAAAAATAATTTTTGTTACATATATCTTTAAATTATAAAAAATGTGAATATTTATTCATTTCTTTAACAACAAAAACACCTCGATCATTTTTCTTTACTGGCGAGTCGATTCTGTCCATAACAACTGTTAACGGATACCAAATTTCATCTTTAGGATTTGGCCACTTCCAGTCTGTTGCACTTTTTTTCCATGGTGCTTACCAATAAAGAGCTAGATGATTCATCAGTAACTTTTCCTGGATAGTATTTACCTTCATATTGAACGATCACATATTGTCGGTTTTCTTTTGACATTTATACAAGTCCTGTTTCTTTTAATTTATGTTCAGTTGGTTTACTATTGTCTTTCAAATTATCATCTACTCCGGAATTATCATCTTTTTCAGTAATTGGTACTTGAGGTAGTGAACGAATCTCTTTAAAAATCTTAAGGTCATCCGCATACAAGAGGAAATCACTACTATTTATAATGTCTTTTATTTATCACCATTTCTATCACCAGAATAAACCTGTATTTCATTTGATAAAATATTTTTACTTTTAACCACCTGTGTTCTGTTCATTAAGTAACTAGCTATCCAGCACAAGAGAGAGCCTTTTATCCCCATGCATTCAAGTTTAGAAGAACAACGTGGTTTACCCTGTCAAAAGCCTTGGAGAAGTCAGTGAAAACAACATCCGCTTGTGATCGATTCTCCAAAGCTTTTAACATAGCATGTTGGAATTCTAAGAGATTTGTCACTGTTGACCTCCCGGATAGAAAATTTATCATTTATTATTCATTTATCAATATGTGACGAAATGATGAAAAAAAGCGAGCTACAATTGATTCCAAAATCTTGGGAATCACTGAAATACAAGAGATTTCCCTATAATTGATAACATCACTTCTATTTCCGTCCTTAAATGTGGGCATAACATAACTCCGTTTCCAAATTAAGGGAAAAGTTCCCTGTTTTAGAGACATATTAAACAGATTGGTTAAAACTTCAGACAATACACAAACAGTATTTTTTAAGAAGTCAACAGGTATACCATCAGGGCCACATCCTAAATCATTATTTAAATTAATTACAGAGCTAAACATAAATAATATAATAACACATCACAATCACATTAATATAATAAGAACTTGTCACCACTGGTGTATTTGAATTAGCAAACTACAGACACTAACATTGCTTTCTACATACAAACTAGAAAAATGCTCACCAAATAATATGGCAATATCAGTTGGATTACCGGCAGTTTTATTATTGAAAGTCTTTACATTAGGAATATTATACCCACCACGTTTATTATTAATATATTTCCAAAATTCTTTTTTATCTCGGATATTAGATTCCAACTGACTCAAAATACTCTCTATGTAACTTATTAGCATAATTTTTACACTCCAGTCTGAGATTTGAAAATTGAATATAGTGTTGCAATGAACCATATTCCTTAAATCTTTTGTGAACAATTTTTTTAGAAATGATTAACTCTGTTAACCTATCATCGTACCATCTTGGAAATTTAGGAGATCTACATCTAGATTTAGGAACAAATCTCTCAATTGCTTAATACAATACATCGGATAACTTCGGATATTATTATATTATATTCCACTTACTACTTACATTGGTATGAGAATGTACAAATCCATCAGGATTGGTAACAGGGAAGATGTACCAATCGTATGATTGAGCGAGTTGGCGCACGTCTGGGTCTTGGCTCACGAGAAATTCGTGGAGAATGTAAGTGGCAACTGCTGATGTAATCCTAGAAATATATTACGCAAATTCAAGAATCTTACATTATTTCCTCTTTCGGTAAATAGGCCAGTTTTCAGAGACTACAAATCAACCTAATTACACAATTAGGAATAGGAAGATTTATGGAATTAATGGGCTCATTTAGGTGTAAATTAAGAAAATTTAAAAATGTAAGGACGAAGGGAAGACTGGATTAAAATAAGTTGGAAAGGTACAATTTTTCACTTTTTGCACTAACTCTCCAAAGCTTTGCGAAAATTCGCCAAAGTTGTACAGTACAGGGTGTCCGGATTTGGATGCAAAAGCAGGGTATCTCGCTTATTTTTAAAGATAGAACCTTGCGGTTTTCACGAACCTGAGCTAATTTTTTGTGAAACTCATGAAGCCGTAATCAAAATTTTCATAGCCTTCTTCGTTTATGAGATACAGGGCGAAATAGAAAATTTTGCATTTTGGGATTCCCCCTCGTATCTCGGTTATCCTTTAACTTAACGCAAAGGGAAAAATTGCTGCTTATGCAGTTTTTTACGCTGGATCTAGTGGCGTAGTCATATTTTTCATTTGAGTTGTTATTTATTAGATATGACCCAAAGTTGTGTTTTTTTAAATGGGACACCCTGTATATTTGTCCAGAAATTGATTTGTCCTTTTAAAAGCTTCTTAAAAATATATAATAGTATGGGCCTATTTTAATAAACATCAATCAACAATATCATCCCAAATTTTGCAGTAGGCCACGCAAAACAATGCTGCCTTTTATTCAAAGTCGTTAACAATATCTACATCCTAACAATAAATCAAAATAAATATGTAATTAAATCTATTTATCAAAATATGTATTGATAATTTCGCACCAAAAAAGTACCACCTACCTAGATTTATGTAACACAAGAACAAAACAGTAATAAATTATTATGTAACAAGCCTTTCAGCAAAAATCAACCGTCGTATAAGAACTACAGTAACCAAGGAAATCAAAAGAACTGTTCAAACTGATTTCCATTTTGTTCTATGCATGCTTCGCACAATTTTCGTATTCGTTTTAGGGAATTAAGCAAAATAACGGGATGATTTTGTAAATAGCGAAAATTTTCTCTTATTGCATTTCCTAAATCTTGGACATTATCATAGTGGTCTTTGTAAATTCTATTTTCCAGATATCCCCATAGAAAGAAATCTAAAATCGACAAATCTGGGGACCTAGGGGGCCATCTTATAGGTCCATTTGTTCCGATCCATTGATTGGTAAAATTATTGTCCAGAAATAATCTCGTCATTCCAGAATTGTGTGCAGGAGCACCGTCCTGTTGAAAATAAATTTCGTTAATTTGCGCTAGAGGAACATCGTCAAGTAATTCAGGTATAGCTGCCTCTAAAATTTCTATATAGCGATTGGCTGTTAGATTTCCCTCAAATATATAAAATTTTATGTGTTCCTAATATGAAGCAGGACACATTTAGACCAAACCTGCCCTGCTGTCTTCTGGGAAATATTTGGTGTTGATTTTCCTGGGACCAGAATCTACTATTGTGCCTATTGAGTATACCAGAATTACTGAAATGTGCTTCGTCTGACCATATAACCTTCCTTTCAAAATCTCTAACCATATCGCATCTTTCTCGAAACCAATTGCAGAAGACTACCCGACGCTCTGCATCCCCTGGCTGTAAGTGCTGCACGAGCCTAAATTTGTATGGGTGGTATTTGTGCTTTTTTAGAATTTCTTGAACTCTAGTTTTTGGAATCTCTATGCTCTTTTCACTGGCCCTACAAGAGTTTGTAGGGTAAGCTTCTGCATTAGCCAAAACCGTAATATCCTCAGCCTCCCGATTTTCTTTATTATATGTTTTCGTACGAGGTTTGATAAATGATCCGTGATTAAGTAAATTCTTTTTTATCCGATAAAAAGTGGATATATTAGGTTGCCTCCTTTCTGGATTTAAATTAAGCAATAGTATTTCAACTTACCTAAAAATTAACTATTTACCTGTTAAAATACATCTCAGAAGCCGATTCAACATTTTCATTACTTAATATAAAACAAGCTAACATATCGTACTTTTCATAATGTTCGAAAGTTTGGTTTTCTCCCATAATAATACAAATATATTTTTAGACAATAAATAAATACAAAAAACCAACGCTATATTTTATATACGCGTCCAAAATTGGGAAATGTCATTTGCTTCCAAGAAAACAAAAGAAAACGGCATCGTTTTGCATGGCCTACTGCAAAATTTGGGATGATAATTATAAAAATTAGGATTTTTGTTGTTGTTTATTAAAATAGACCCATACTATTATATATTTTTGAGAAGGTTTTAAAAGGACAAATCAATTTCTGGACAAATATACAGGGTGTCCCATTTAAAAACACACAACTTTGGGTCATATCTAAAAAATAACAACTCAAATGAAAAATATGACACTAGATCCAGCGTAAAAAACTGCATAAGCAGCAATTTTTCCCTTTGCGTTAAGTTAAAGGATAACCGAGATACGAGGGGGGTCCCAAAATGCAAATTTTTCTATTTCGCCCTGTATCTCATAAACGAAGAAGGCTATGAAAATTTTGATTACGGCTTCATGAGTTTCACAAAAAATTAGCTCAGGTTCGTGAAAACCGCAAGGTTCTATTCTATATTTAAAAATAAGCGAGATACCCTGCTTTTGCAACCAAATCCGTACAACCTGTACATTTCGTTTCCTTATTTAAGAGCAAAGAAAACGGCCGTTGCCAGAACTTGATGTAATAAATAGTTCAGTTCAACCTTACTGAACTCTCTACAATTAATCACTCAAGTAAATAACATTTTTATATAATTTTATTTTTGCCTAGTGAAAATATATAATATCATAATTACAAAAATTACCACAATTTTTATTTTATTAAATAATTGATCAAGATTCTACAGTGTACAAAAAATAATTCATTTAGTCCTACGAATAAAAAAATTATCAAACTCGATCTCGACATCGTCATTCTGATATAGAAGCGTGGATCCATTTTGGGGGGGGGGGGGGGCGGAACTAAAGCCTTTTAGTCAACCCTTAAATCCTCCACTGGTGATATAGGTAATATTCTAGACATTTACACAACTTTTGCCTCGACGTTCGAGAAAATGCGAATGAACATACAATACCAGCCACGTTGTCTTGCTTTTTTTAGATGCCTGATTTCTTGTAGTTAAAAACATGCCTGATTTCTTGTAGTTAAAAACATGCCTGATTTCTTGTAGTTAAACTTGGTTTATTATATTCTATTAAACGTTTATAAAATATCGACTTATATGTGTTTGTTTTTGAGCTTTTTTTAAATAAAATGCTTGATTGTTGTTGTATCGTAGTCATGATTTTGATTTTTGAGTACAATGAATTCCATCAAACGTACAGGTAACATTTAAAAAATTTCATTTATGTTGACGATTGAAGTCTGCAATGGGACGCGAAACAGAAAGCTTCGAAAATGCCAAATGCGATTTTGGCGAAACGTCAGCAAAACACCCTTTTCAGTCAACCAAACCAGAATGATATTGTTCCGGATTGGTCGGTACACAAACACGTAGTTTCTGAATGCACTCCTTTTATTTAAAAAACAGGTTACAAGTATTAAAGGTAGACATTGGTTATACCTAATAATCGTAACTAAGGTAACTTTAAACTTGTCAATGTCAGCTTGTTAACACTTCGAAATCTCAATTACCATTGAATCAAAATGTGGCCTGGCGGTGCGCTTATATACCCTTTAGAAAAAAAAGGATGGAATGATCTAGAAAATTCTAGAATAATTTAAATACTACAGGGTGAAAAGAATTAAGCCTGACAGAACATTCGAGAACGATTATAACTAGGGCTAAATTCACAACATTGCCCCCTTCCCAGAGTTGATCGTCTCGATCAAACATCTTCGGTATCTTGGTAAAGGGCTAGTGAATGGAGGTGCACCACTTTCACTTTTGCGTGAGGGCTCTTCTGGATCCGGTAGACCAAGTCATTCAGTCGGGTCACCACACGATACGGGCCTTCCAATGACTTCTGCAACTTCGGCGATCGTCCCTTAGTTCTTTTGGGATTGTATAACCAAACTTTTTCACCGACTGTAAATCCAGTGTGATTGGCTCGTAGAACATAACGTGACTCCATTCTGTCGCTTTCTATCTGTAATTTACAGCGGACCTCTTCATGGATTTCTCTGAGGCGTTTACTAACGGTATAATCCGTAGTAGTTACCTTATTCTCAGGAGGGCGCCCAGTCAAGAGGTCGACTGGAAGCTGTAAATCAGATCCAAATATTACACTGGCAGGTGGTTTTCCAGTGGATTCATGAACTGCAGAGCGAAAGGCCAGTAAAAATGGTTGAATGCATTTATCCCACTCTGTTGTTTATGAACTTGGATTTTCAGGTAGTTCTCCAAAGATATTCGTCTAGGTGATTGTTTTATCGGTGCTGCATCACCAGTATTAATTCGATGTTGAACTATGTTGGTTTTTTCGTCGCTGTACTGTAAGTTTTTCCAATTTAGACACCTGAAGATTATTCAGTAAATGTTGTGATGATTTCACCAGGTTTTGAAGCACCTTGGGTAAAGTATTTGCAGGTCCTGAAGGTGGCAAGTTTGTGCAGGTAAATATTGTATAAGCAGGTTGACAGGTTCCGATCTTGTCATCCTTTTTGACTTGCTGAGTATATTCTTTATTGATCATCATTTTGACAAATATCGTATTCTTCTACATCGACTCAAGGTTCTTGCTGGTAAAATTCCCTTTGCATGTAGCGGACAGTCTTGAATTGGATCGAACAAAATAACTTCTTCAGTCATCAAGCACTGCTTTCACTACGCATTCCTACCTCGCAGGTAAAGTAGCATCTTCTAGTAAAATAAGTTCTCGGATAGTGGAATTATTTCTTCGTGGCAGGTTGATAACTATTTCTTCATTTTTCGTACGGAGAACTCGTTGAGGTATATCAAGGACAAATTTATGTTCATTCATAACATCAAGACCGAGTATGACGTCATCCATTATATTTGCGACGAAAACAGCGTGTATGAAGCTAGTGTCTCCCAGGGTTACCTCAGCTTCATGGATGCTTTTCACAGGTATAATTTTACGGTTGGCGGTTTCCAAGACATATTTTTTGTATAGATTTTCTGTCTTGCAAGGATCTATAATGTCTGGCCTTACGATGGTGTGGGTTGAGCCGGTATTCAGTACCATTTTACAGTCCCGACCGCATATCTTATCCCTGGTACTACCAAGCTAGAGCCACTATTCTGCAGCCGGGATACTTTAATTTTTATTGATGATGGTGGGGCTTAATAGCACCTAGCCAGCTTTCGCCCCTTAAAACTGGCTAATGGGAGTTTTCCTGAATGTCTTCAAGAATCCCATTGCTGGTACAGCGGCTTTGCACATGTCCCTCTTTACCACATTTCCACCAACGGATGCCTTTTCTTTGTCGGAAAGTTAAAGTTTTATTTTCGTCTTTCTAATGTTTAAGAAGAATGTCTTGCAGTTCTTTTATAATGTTCGAAGTATTTTCATTTGTAGTCCGGTATTCTGGAGTGTACTGTAGTCTTCGTAGTTTCCCTTAACTCCTGGATGTTTCTTTAGCCGTTTCAAACTGAAGGGCTGAAATCTTCTTTATTCCAGCCATTCTTAAAGCCTGGTTGGTATCAAGATCACGAAGGCCTTTAATAAAACTGCTTACTGCCAACTCTTATATATATATATATATATATATATATATATATATATATATATATATATACAGGGTGGCCCAACGAAAAGGTCCCACCCTTATTTATGACTTTCCTGGTATATTTTGGGAAAAACGCTTGGACACGTCAATTTTGATTTTTAGGGGGACGTCTTTTCATGTATGATTGTATAATACAGGGTGTTCCAAAAATAAGATATCGCATTACACTTGACATTTTTAAATGGAAACCCCCAATTTTTTTTCTATTTTTGGATTCTCCAGGAAGTTTTTAGTAACTTTTGTATAATAGAGTTTATACCTATCTTCAACCATTTTGAAGTTATTTGAATAATTGAATAATATCAAGTATTGATAAATTAAATTCAAGAAAGGGTCAAAATAACGAAACTTTATTATCAAAACGGAAACATTGCAAGGGCTACTGCCCGGTTGTTTAATACGTTACATTCAGTCAAAAATATTAACCATAAGTATGTGGCTAAATTAATAAGAAAATTTGAAGCAACTAGATCTGTATCTAATATTCGCCGGAATCAGGAACACTAAACCATTTACAGTTTTACATTCACATTAAAATTTAAACAAAAATTAGTTACTTAGCTACAATGTGTCAAAAAGTCAATGTGGTAATAAATGTTGAAAGTGGTGTCCGTTTACCTCCATGCAATAATAAATATTTTGCTCAAATCTATTCCTAACATTTTCACACATTTCTGGAGTTATTTGTCTGCATTCCGCCGTGATCCGCTCCCGAAGATCTTGGATGGAGTCTGGCTTCGTACTAAAAACCTTACTTTTTATATGTCCCCAAAGAAAGTAATCTAAAGGACTCAAGTCCGGAGACCTTGGTGGCCACTCAATGGGGCCGCGCCGTCCGATCCACTGATTTGGGAAATGGGTGTCCAAAAACTGTCGTACTGGAGCTACATAGTGCGGTGGTGCACCATCTTGTTGGAAATGAAGAAAATTTTCATTATAATTAACCTCATTTTCTATTATTTCGGTTATTCGTGGCTCTATTGTATTTTCCAACATGTCCAAGTACAACTCCCCCGTCAAGTTTCCAGGAATAAAGAAAGGTCCTACAATATGATTTCCGAAAATGCCGGCCCAGACATTAATTTTTTGTGGGTATTGCGAATGTACCTCTCGAAACAAATGTGGATTCGAGTCGCTCCAATATCGACAATTATGTCTATTTACAGCACCATGTAAATAGAAGGTACATTCATCCGAAAAACAAATGTTAAATAACAAATTTGGGTTATTGTTCAAACGTTGTGTCATTAATTCGCAAAACTCCAACCTTCTATCATAATCGTCTTCATTAAGCTCATGGACAAGTTTAGTTTTGTACGGGTGAAATTTATAGGATTTCAAAATTCTTTGCACTGTTGAGCGTGTAAATCCTGAAGAAGTAGCCAGACCACGAGTACTTTGGGTGTTGTCAAGAGCCACGTGTCCCAAAACTGCTATTTCTCTGGCTTCATTTCTACTTGGACGATTTTCCTGATTCCGGCGAATATTAGATACAGATCCAGTTGCTTCAAATTTTCTTATTAATTTAGCCACATACTTATGGTTAATATTTTTGTCTGGATGTAACGCATTAAACAACCGGGCGGTAGCTCTTGCAATGCTTCCGTTTTGATAATACAGTTTCGTTATTTCGACCCTTTCTTGAATTGAATAAATCATTGCAAAATATTATAATAGAACTAGGCAACTTAACGATTTCAAATCAAAGATAAAGTTGTTCTATGATTTACGATGACATTGACGGATGCTAAATTTCTTGCTGGTATCGGTGATTATTATTTTTTTCCGTATTATCAGTACTAAATTAAATGAGGCGAATTTTATAAAAAAAATTAAAAAAACTTCAAAATGGTTGAAGATAGGTATAAACTCTATTATACAAAAGTTACTAAAAACTTCCTGGAGAATCCAAAAATAGAAAAAAAATTGGGGGTTTCCATTTAAAAATGTCAAGTGTAATGCGATATCTTATTTTTGGAACACCCTGTATTATACAATCATACATGAAAAGACGTCCCCCTAAAAATCAAAATTGACGTGTCCAAGCGTTTTTCCCAAAATATACCAGGAAAGTCATAAATAAGGGTGGGACCTTTTCGTTGGGCCACCCTGTATATATATATATATATATATATATATATATATATATATATATATATATATATATATATATATATATATATATATATATATATATATATATATATATATATATATATATTCATTTTAGATGCTCACGACCGTATTAAGATAAATAAAAAATCTAATATCGGGTATGCGGTCTGTAGGTCAAATAAATAACTAATTTACTTCTGACATCCTCTATATTTCGTCATTTATTTATGACTTCATCAGGAGGAAACGCTAAAATACACCACAGATTTGATATCATTTAAATCTGTGGTGTATTTTAGCGTTTCCTCCTGATGAAGTCATAAATAAATGACGAAATATAGAGGATGTCAGAAGTAAATTAGTTATTTATTTGACCTACAGACCGCATACCCGATATTAGATTTTTTATATATATATATATATATATATATATATATATATATATATATATATATATACATATACAGTTTCCTAACCAAAAGCACTAATCTGCTTACATACAGTTTTTTATAATCGAAATAACGCATAATTTTAGGCCTAGGATAATTTTGGCACTTTAATTTTATTTATCTTGTAGGCATTATTATTTAAAAATTTTGCATTCATATCTTCTGTATGAATATCCAGATTACTTGAGTGCCATAACATATAACACTCTAAAATCAAATCCACTTGGTGACCTGTAGTATCCACATCGGACCAGTTGTTGTGATATGCATCAATCCGTATTTTAAGTTAATTTCCGTCTCCATTTTTAAAACCAATATAAGAGTTGCTAAAGCGATCGACGTGGTTAACAGCAACTCTTGGTGGTAAACTTGTTAAGTTGAATGGATTTTTAAACGCATATTTTGTAAAGTAAGAAAGTCCTCGTTAAGCACCATGTAGCAATGCAATAAATATCTCTGTTGCTTTATCGATCTGAAGTTCAGAGATTGTGAAGAGCAACTCAACCATTTCTTTCTTGCCCATTGGGAAAAATGCTGGTGTACTATCATATCCACTAAAGGCAAGCAGACATTCGTTGAATTGCCTAAGTTGCTGACGTTTGAAGCTTTCAGTTAAGTATAATTAAAAATTATGAAAAATAATGGATGACGAATCATTCCGATACTGGAGGGGACGATAAAAAAAATTTCAACAACCAAAAAAAAGCATTATAGTACTTATTTCATTTTAGTTTAACTAAAACTAGCTCTGGGGAGAGAGGGGGTTTAACCGTCAAACCCAAAAAAGGCGTTACATTATACAACTTTTTTTAATTTTTGCTTAAGTAAAACCGGCTTTGAAGGTTTCAACCCTCAGATACGCCATTGGCACAACCAGTATACGAAACAATTTTTCCATATTTTCGAACAATTATCTCCGAAATATGTATTGCATCCATGTTTCTGCTATTAAATAAGGAAAAGAAATGTAGTGTACAACTTTAGACAATTTTTGCCTAATTTTATAACGTTTCATGTCTCAGACAACTGGCCTAAAAGTAGATAAAGTAATAGATAAAATACCCTCCGAGAATAGTTAATTTCTTTTTTTTTAAGTTTTGGATTCCGAAAAACATCTTTTCATATTTTTGTCAAAATGTCTGTTCGTATGTTACATGTATGTCGTCATGTTGTTGTTGTTGTTAAGGGTTTTTTTGGAACATCCATCGTAATTAAAACTCATTTATTAGTAAAAGTGAAATACTTTATTTCAGTTTAAATCTTAAAATAAAACTAATAAAAGTAATAAATAATATTGAAAGGGGAAAATATGTTGGTACATTAATTAATGAACTGAAAAATATATTTGTAGAATTTCCAAAAATGAGTTACAATGGCATTATATGGCATTTAGATAGAGCTCCATAACACAGTAATTTGGCTGTAGAAAAATATGTTGTTCAGAGTACGAAACCTTGATTGACGATAGTTTGGTAGCTCCTGAATAACTAGATTTGATATATCTCGAGTTTTTGTAGAAAAAAAAACATTTTTGGAACTTGAAGATACTGAAGAAATACAGGCAAATGTTTTACCATGAGTTTATTGCTAATACGTATTGTACCTTTGCTGATATATTAATATTTAAAAAATATTTCTATTTCGATTTTTTAAATATTAAATAATATCCTCTACGAAAAATCCTGCCATCTATTTTTTGCGTATATTTGTTATTACCCGACTGCGTAGGCAAGGAGGGTCCAATCTATATACGATTGTATTATTTTGATTTGTGTATGTACGTACGTATGTAAAACGTTAAAGGAGGCTAATTTATTGTGAAACATCCTATACATATGTAGGTATTTGTTAACCACCTGTAATTAGATTTACAAGTTTAAGGTTGAGGTAAAATGTTTTTTTAAGTCTCGTTTCTTACTATAACTAACTTTAAATATTTAATTTGTTCTTACCATTCTCTGGCGTGAATGTTTGCTTCCAGAAAGACTGATTTTCTGTTGTTGTTGTTGTGCGGATAAGACAGCTTAACACCAACAATGTCACGTCCTTGATAGGTTGATCCTCCATAAAGAAGTGTTACTTTGTCATCATAGTTAAAAGCGAGGTCTCGCAGAAAGGCGTTAATCTTAAACAATTATAAACTGAAGTGGCAGAAAGGTAAAAATAGAGATTTTTTTAATAAAAATAGAACAGTGCCTGGCTAAGATTTTTTTAGTGAGTGGCGATGGTATTAGCTGTGGCGATGGTGCTTAAATAACAATAAAAGTTTTTCCGAAAGAACAGATATTTTTACCTGCCCAAGTGCCCAAACATAATCATAAGTCTATCATCATAATTGGATATTTTACACAATTTGATTTTTTTTTTAAATATTGAAATTTTGAAATACTCAACCTTTTATTATAGGGGAGAAATCTTTAATCGAGCATTTGCTACCTCCTTAGCACAATATCATTATAGGAGTACACTCAACGGTTCAATTCCTGAAATATGAAATAGGAAGAGCCACTGAGCAGTACATTGTCTTAAAGCTTGTTTTATTAGCTTTAAAATGATACCCATTTTTTCCTTAATTTTTGGACTATTCGAAAGTGAAAGAAACAACGGAGACAAATTCGGCTTTCAAAATGTCTTTCTTGATATCTTCTTGTGACACTTGCAACATAAAAGTCATACGCAATTACCAGAAAAAAATATGTTCGAGCAGATATTCCAGGAATTGTAATAATTTTTTTATTCATAGAGGGAGAGCTGCACGCAAAAAAATGAAAAATCAACGACAAGGCCTAGTCAAGTTCAAAGTAAGATGAAAAGGTACCTACGTGTTAGAAAAAACTTCACGCGCGTCTGACCTTAAAAAATTGTGTTACGTATAGGCAATTTAAATTACAAAATAAGTACGATTTAACTTATTAAATTTTTACGGTTAGGTAGACGAAGGATCAATGCAAGGCGATACAGAGCCATTTTGTGGAAAAGAATTATATGCGACGGCATTTGTGTCAGAAAGTGTTCAAAAAATGGTCAAAAATGGACAAATTTACTTCTATTTTACCGTTCTAAGTTTGGTTTTTTCATAAAAATTAGAATGTAACGCGTGATTATACATATATCCCTATTTAAATCACATTGTAGGTAATAAATATCTCTTACAGCTTTAACATAATATTGCAGAGGCGGAAGGCTTGCAAATGATCTATAATACTCTGTGCAGTTTCCTCTTAAGGAAAAACGAAACTGGTGCCATGTATCTCAATATGCTAGAAGTGACTATAGATTCTTTTTTAATTAGTCATCTCACTTAGAAAAATATATTTTTGTTCCTTGTGATTCCATTTTGGAAAACAATTATTCACAATTCTAACAGGATGGTATTTACATGTTATTTTCTACCAGTTTCTAGTAATTAACATCACAGTTTCTAATAGACTGATTGACACAAGAGGCCAGCACGATCACCTGATCTAACGCTACTAGACATTTTATAGACATATTAAATATGTTCACAAAGCACCGCCTGTTGAATGAGTGTTGATGATGCTAAAATGCAAATTGCATCGTGAAAGCATAACATCATTATTCCTACCTCAACTTCAACGGCTGTAGTGCAATTTCGCGAAATATTTAAAAGCAACTAGGTAAATGAATGTCCTACTTACTTTTTCTTATTTGTTTAATGCTAATAATTTAAGTTAGTTTTGCAGGAGTAAATTAACAACACTTATGAACATGAACTACTCATATTCCCTTTATGCTGGCAATTTTAGTGGTTTACCAATCCGATCAAGAGTTAAAGCAACGTAATCAGATATTGTTTTTGTTAATTTAAAGTATAAGTATTTTTTATAAATGCGAAGATAAGGGAAAACACTGACAGAATTCAGACATAAATATTTTTTTTATCGAAGGAAATACATCAACTATCCACAACTAAAGAACATTTTTTTTAAACAATGAACAAACCCCCATACCTGTGTGCCTAAGTACAGGGTGATTGAAAAAACTAAATTTTCGTCAAATTAAAAGTAAGTAATATATGGTTAAACTTGATAGTTTTTTGGCTTAAAAAAATGGTCAAATTTGATGCACGTCTTGTGAATATCAATATAACTCTTATTTGTACAACCAAACTAAAAATATTTTGCTTTTGCACAGAATAAGCTTGGAAAAAATTTTATAAATGTCAGAGCATACAAAACTCTACAACTTTTTTAATAATTTAAAATTTCCGTAGTTTTACGTAATTTAGAAAAATTTGTTATTAAAATTGCTATAAATGATACAAATTAACTAATTATAGAAATGAAGATTTTAACATCATAATCTACAATAAACAAGACCACACGAAAATATAAATATCATCCATTTCATATTACATTAGACCAAGAAATAGTCGATGAAAATTTTGAAAAGCGGGTTAAGTTTATTTATTAGGTTAGCTTAATAATAAAGAAAATAGGGTCATTTTCGAACTTTTTACAGGATACTATGTTTTAGAATGAATCTACATTTCGAAGCAAGGGTATCGTGAACAGGCATAATATAATATAAAGATTTGAAAATTGTGTTGAAAATGCACCTCTCTATTTTGCAAATAAATAAGTAAACATTTATGATAAGAACACATTTCAATTTAGGTAGTCGAAAACTTATATCAATATTCATTTTTAAATTTATATAGAAAAGCACTTTCCAGAATAAAAAAATGGTTTTAAAAGTTCATTAAATGTTTTCATTGTTATATTTTAAAAGTTGCTCAAATAAATGCCCTCCTACATGAATACACGTGTTGAACCCTTTAACAATGTTTTGTCCAGTTCTAAATAACATGTCTGGTGATATGGTGGCGCCTACATCTCTGATTCGATCTTGCATGTTCTCCCTTGTTGAAAGTGGACGGGTGTAAATATGATCTTTAATATAATTCCACAAGAAAAAATCAAATGGAGTTATAACGCAAGATCATTCGATGAAACCGCCGCGACCATTCCACTTCTGTTGAAAATTGGAGTGCAAAAATTCACAATCGTCTCGATGGTAATGGGCAGGTGCACTTCCTTGATATAGCCTCATGTCTCTTCTATGCTGAGTGGTTTGAGAAGAATAGGCAGCTCAACATTAAAAAAGTTTAAATATCTTTGTTCATTAAGTGGTTCGTTAAAAAAATACGGACCTATAATATGACTTCCAATGATTCCACACCAAACATTTAATAACCATTGTTTTTAATGTTGTACCTTTCTTACCCAGTGGGGATTTTTTTATCGCATATTATTGCATATTATGCCTGTCATGCCCTTCATGGCTCCATTGCCTCTAAATTTATCTTCATCCGAAAATATAATATTCGCTAAAAAGTCCAGATGTCTCTATTCGCCTTATCATGATCAAGGTTAACACGCTTTTCAAATTCTTCATCATGTAGCACTTGGTGTAATTCTATATCATAGATGATTTTTATCTTCTTGTGGTCCTGCTTATTGTAGCTTGTGATGTCTCAGAAAAACTAGCAAAATATCGACTACTTAAATTGGGATTAAAGTAGTTTATGTTAGTTGTAAGTTCTATAAGAACTAGAATTTTTAACTCTTTACCTTGATATCTATCAATTTTGTTGACAATTGTCCTCTTCGAATATGCTACACAAGATTTTGAAAGGCCAGTTTAGAAGATCTGCGCCGGTCTTGATATTTTGTTTAATACATTTTTTTGGCGAGAAGGAAATTTTTTTTGAGTTGGCCCAATATATAGACCATATCTATCATTTCATTCTGGGATAAATTCATTTTGAAATAGACGACAAAGAAATACAATAGAATAATAACAACAGGTCTTTGACATTTTATGGTTTTAGTCGCCATTTGCTATAGACTGTTTTTTTGGCTACTTTGTTCGAGTTGAAAATTTTTTAAATTACGTAAGAAAATGGAAATTTAAAGATATTTCGAAAAATATAAAAAAGGTAAATGTACAATGTGTTCAATAAAGTTGTAGATCTTTTATGCTCTACAAGAATAAATAAAAATATACAGCGAGTGCCATTTTGTATGTTATATCTTCAGTACTACGAAAGCAATCGTGTATTCCATGCTTGTTCTGAGCAGACGCAGAATATTTTATTTTTAGTTGGACAAATAGGGGTTATATTGTTAATCATAGATGTGCATCAAATTTTACTATTTTTTTAAGAGCCAAACATTTAAAAAACTATCAACTTTAGCCATATAACATGTTATACAGAAAAGTATTACAGTGTCCCATTTAAAAAAATACAACTTTTAGTTGCCCTGCTTCTCGACGCTCTCTGTATAATTGAAAATATTTTTAAAATGTGCGCCATTTACATATGTATACCATGGCAGATACAGTTTGCTTCTAAATTTTACCTATTCGACGTAAATGTATTTTTTTAAATATTGACTCGCCCTGAACAATAGATGAAGCTCACGTGAGACAAGCTCTCTTCAAGAATGTTAATGGGGGGGGGGGGGGAAATAAGGTATTTTCCAGATATGGAAAGACTGCTTAAGAATGGGTCTCACGTATGGGGTTTAAAATATATAAAAGATTCTTAACTCTTATGACGATTGATGCGGTTTAAAGGATATAGAAGATTCTTAGCTTTTATGGCAGTTCTGCGGTATGACAAATCCAGCCAAAGGTGGAGTGTTCCTAAAAAGTTTAATAAAGCCGTAATTGTTTAACTTTTTTGAGAGAAGACTAAGATCTAAATAGTATTTAATGCATCCGTGACAAGTTTCCCTTTTCCCCCCTTCTGTTTATAACACTTTCCAGGCACCGTTTTGAGTGTAATATTATTGAAAAATCTCGCATACCCACTATATCCAGTGGTTAACTCACTGAGTTTATTGTTAAAATTTTGAAAAACAAAAATAATTTTTATTTGTTTACTATTTTGTAGGTTTATAGTTGTGTAGTAGATACACTTACCTCGTCAAGAGTATGGTAGTTAGTCCAACCAAAAGTATTGGCCCTCGACTCAGGCCTGAACCCTTCAGCGTCGATGGCTTCTTGAATATTTTTGTTGAGCAGAGTGCTTTCAATGTCCGCATGTTCCAACAAGTTTGTTTTAAACTGACTCGCTTGATTTGGCGGAACCAAGATGTCGACTGAGACGTTTTCCCTTACAACTTCACTAAACAAAACATAATTTTGTTAGTATGATTTTTTTCAACGTTGTTTATTTCTTAAGCTAATGCATTTCAATGATTTTAACAAAAGATAATATAGAACGAAGAATATATCCAAAATACATTGTTTTGATGTATGGTGTGAATGGCGGTCATTTTTGTTTAAATCTATACTATTTTGGATTTAATTTTCCTCATTTGAGGGATTCGTATATGTTCTAGGCATAAGTCCTCCCATGTACATGGTTATTGGCAAGGTTACCTGAACATGGCGACTACAATGGACATGCGGAGATCCCGCCACCATTTACCTGGATATTCCCTGGATAATGAATATCTGCCTCAAATATGTATTGAGCTTTGTAGACTTAAAGTGAGCAAGTAACGTCTCTGGAGTTAAAAATCGGGACAACGTTTATCGAATCAGATGATTAAGAAAGATTAACTAAGACCCTTAAAAACTGCTATAAAAATACAACTTCGTTTGCTTTCTTCTGATCGAACTAAAAACAACCTTTTTCAAATTGCCCCTGAAAAAAATGATTTATTTATTTACCTGGGCCAATGTAAGAGATCAAGATGTGTTAACCATTGCCTACGTTTATGGGTTATCGAAAAACCATCGAAACTTGTATCAATGAATTTATCGTAAAACTGTATATTGATTTTGGAAAAGTTGTTCAGTGTTCCATTTAAAAAATCCTCTTGTACCAACATTTGTTATTCTTAAACTTATTTTTTTTTCTCATAATAGATTTGTGGCGATTGAATGTCTCCCACATTTGTCTGCCAAAGTTAAAATTTGCGCATATCACTGTATATGTTTGTTTTTCTTTTCATTGTTACTGCATAACATACTGTACATATTTATTTTATTTTACATTTACTTTTTTAATCTAGGCTAATTATCTATTGCTATTGAGAAATGTAACAATTTGTAGGTACTTAGTTTTTTGTACATAATTGTGGGAATTTCCATCGGCATTTAGAGTCTAATTTAGTTTTAAGGTTCTTGTATGCTATCCGTTAATTTTTATTTTTACAACACTTCTTTGTACGATTTTATGTTGATGCACGTTCGATAATAGGAACCATCAGCGATAGTGAACTGTTTATTGCATTTAGGGTTTATGATAGGAAAATACCGAAACGACCCTTCTTAGTAAAGCTTTCTCCAAATTCCCACTTTACTATCTGTAATGAATGTTTTTATTTTGACCATATGAAAGTTTACGAAGATAGAAAAAAACCCCTTTTGCCAACGAATAGGACCAATCAAAGCGAGGAATTTTGGCACAGGGGGTGGAAGTTTATGTTTCTTGAAATTTGTATTAATATTAGAGGAGGACTCTGTTTTTGGACTTGCAAGAAGTCGGATGTGAATTTTGTTGTTCTAGTTCAATAGACTTATTTTATTTCGTTTTAACAGTGTTTCAATAAACTCTCACAGTTGATATAAAAAAGGAATGTATTGGATATATAGCTAATCAAGCACACACATACGTTCCTAAAGTGGTGACCCCGACGTGATTTGTTTTGTGAGAGCAAGTAGTGCAATTAGTGCTTCATTGTTTTAGTGATAAATTGAACAATCAACGTAAGTACCTAGTATTACAGTGAACTTTTTATCATTCCTTTTGTGGTAGGTTGTGTTTTAGTCAATACAACAGTCCCTAACCTATGAGTTTATTTGTAACAAATGTTTCGCGGTATACCATGCCTAACTCTGCGGCAGAAACCAACAGTGCCATCCCTATCGCGAACGCTGTCGCGATAAATTCCGCGCCGCGACTTCTAGACTTTGATCCGTCGGATCCAGAACTTTGGTTTGTAATCGTAGAGGCTTGCTTTAATAGATCAAAAATCACAAACACCGAGCAAAAATATTTGGACATTCTCGCGAAACTTCCGCCGCGATATACCAGCGAAGTGCGCGACATTGTGACAAAACCATTAGATTCTAATTCCTATTCCGAGCTAAAAGAACAACTCATAAAGCGGTTAAGTGCGAGCCAAGAACAGAAGACCAGGCAACTGCTAGAAAACGAAGCTATGGGTGACGAAAAACCTTCCCAATTCCTTCGAAGACTGCAGGCACTAGCAGGATCAGTAGTCCCGGAGACATTAGTGAGGATAATTTGGGTAAGACGCTTACCAGCCAATCTACAACCTATACTAGCTACGCAATCACGTCAAACACTAAGTGAAACTGCGGACTTGACTGACAATATATTTACTGTTCTGCCTGTGAGCCCTTCCGTAGCGGCAATCACCCCTAAGCATTCGCAAGAATACCAGATTCTCCATTCCCTCATGCAACAACTAACACAGCAACTTTTAGAGGTCAAGGGAGAGCTAGCTAGTGTCAAGCAGGACGTGCATGCTTCAAGAGGAATGCGAAATTCCCGCACGCATTTTTAATCCCGATCCCAGTCGCGGCATCGCTCGCCATCTACACCTAGGGAAGCGCGCTCAGCCGGATTATGCTGGTACCACTGGCGCTACAAGCAGGAAGCCCAGAAATGCACTATGCCCTGTTCATGGAACCAGGAAAACCAACCGGGCAGTCACTGATGGCGGCAAATGACACCTGCCTTAATAAATCACCCCGCTTATTTATCTACGATCATGAAACCGGACTTCGATTTCTCATCGACACCGGTGCCGATCTAAGCGTAATCCCGAGACTCCGAGTGGATGGTGCTCATATCAAATCAACCTACGCACTGTCAGCTGCCAATGGTTCGTCTATAACCACATACGGAATAGTGGCGCGTACCCTCAACCTAGGACTCCGCCGAGATTTTCCATGGAGATTCATCATAGCTGACGTATCTCAACCTATCCTAGGAGCAGACTTCCTCGCACACTATGGATTGCTCCCGGATCTGCAGCAAGGCAAACTCTTGGACTCCACAACACAACTGGCATCACGTGATGAGGTTTTGGAATGGACTGCTCCCACCTCAAAGTAATTAATGGTGCTTCCCCTTTCCATGTGTTTCTGGAAAGGTTCCCGGGAATTACCAAACCAAACGGTGCTCCCAAACACATTAAACACAAAACTCAGCATCATATTATTACCACGCCTGGTCCGCCTGTCGCCCAGAAACCACGTCGCCTAGCTCCGGACAAACTAAAAACAGCAAGGAAGGAATTCGATACCATGGTGAAACTCGGACTTGCCAGGCCATCTAAAAGTCCTTGGTCCTCGTCGTCGCACCTAGTACCAAAAACTAACGGCGAATGGAGGCCCTGTGGGGATTATAGAGCTCTGAATAGCAGAACCTGTCCTGACCAATATGGCGTCCGCCATATCCAGGATTTCGCACAAGAGCTCCAAGGAAAATCGATTTTTTCAACCATCGACTTAATCCGTGCGTTCAACCAAATCCCAGTAGCTGAGGAGGACATCGCGAGAACAGCCATCACCACACCATTCGGATTGTTCGAATTTCCATTTATGACGTTTGGACTTCGAAACGTAGCACAGACTTTTCAGCGTTTCATGGATGAAGTTACTCGAGGGTTGGACTATTGTTATGTGTACCTAGACGACATCCTTGTTGCCTCAACGACGCCCGAAGAACACCTCCGCTACATGGAAATACTGTTTCAGCGGCTTCAGCAATACGGCATCGTCATTAACCCAAGTAAATGTGTTTTTGGCCAGTCCCGAGACAAATTCCTAGGATATTGCATCTCAAACGCAGGCACCCAACCACTGCCAGAAAAGGTCGAAACTATTCTGGCCTACCCAAAACCCGAAACGGCCAAGCAACTTCGTCGCTTCCTGGGTATGGTGAATTTCTACCGGAGATTCATACCCAAAGCAGCCGAGATTCAAGCATCACTGAACACACTCCTCAAGAAAAAAATCAAAGGAAGATCCCCGTTACACTGGACCACAGAAGGTCTAGCCTCGTTCGAAGCCAGCAAGAAAGCACTAGCCCAGGCTACCTTGTTGTCGCACCCAAATGTCAACGCACCCCTTGCTATATTCTGTGACGCTTCAGACTCTGCCATTGGCGCTGCCTTGCAGCAGTGGGTAAATGATCAGTGGCAACCACTTAGCTTTTTCTCCAAGAAGCTCAGTCCTACAGAGTGCAAATGTGGCGCTTATGACCGTGAGCTACTGGCTGCATACCTATCCGTCAAATATTTCAGACACATAGTGGAGGCAAGAAACTTTAGTATTTTCACGCACCATAAACCACTGATATATGCATTTCGTCATAAGAAAAGCCAAGTATCACCTCGACAGTTCCGGTACCTGGATTTTATCGGTCAATTCACGACAGACTTTCGGCATATAGCAGGGAGCGATAATGTGATTGCAGATGCCTTATCTAGGATTGATGAAGTTCATAAGTCAATCGACTACGACGCTCTAGCAACATCCCAGAACAGTGACGAGGAACTGACCAGATTTTGTCAAGACGATTCGGTCTTGAAAATGAGACAAATCCACATTCCTTTCACTAACAACACAATCTGGTGCGATATGTCAACTTCAATAGTTAGACTATTTATTACGAAGCCATTCAGGAAACCAGTTTTTGACAGCATACACCAACTAAGCCACCCCGGCGTCAGAGCCACAGAGAAACTAGCAACTCACCGCTATGTTTGGCCATCTATGAAGAGTGACTGCAGGAAGTGGACCCAATCCTGCCCTGAATGCCAGCGTCCGAAGGTCTCGCGTCATGTCATTAGTCCAGTCGGAACGTTTGCACCGCCCTCTAGCCGTTTTGAGCATGTTCACCTTGACATAGTGATAATGCCGTTATCTGAGGGATACAGATATTGTCTGACCATAATAGACAGATTGTCCAGGTGGCCTGAAGTAATACCACTGAAAGATCAGGAAGAGCAACCACCATTGCACGAGCCTTTTATGACAACTGGGTGTGCAGGTTTGGCGTTCCACTACGAGTCACCACCGATCAGGGCCGGCAATTTGAGTCTTGCCTGTTCAAGCAAATTAATTGTCTAATGAGCACCAATCATATTCGTACAACGGCATACCACCCCGCAGCTAATGACATGATCGAAAGGTTTCATCGCCAACTTAAGGCTTCCCTTCGATGTCATAAGTCCCGCTGGACCGAGAGCCTACCCACAGTTTTGTTCGGTATCCGAATGGTTTGGAAAGAGGACCTCGACGCTACAGCTGCAGAGATGATATACGGCCAACCCATTCGCCTGCCTGGAGAGTTCTTAGCATCCCGCTCACTGAATATCCAAGATGATGGCTCCAGCAACTTCGCCACTGAACTAAGTACACATTTTCTTGAGCTACGCCCCACCAATGGATCTAACCACGATGCAAAGAGAAAAACGTTTATTTTTAAAGACCTTCAAACAGCCCCTCATGTTTTTGTTCGCCATGACGCTCTGAAGAAGCCTCTGCAACATCCTTACGATGGCCCGTACCGTGTCGTTAGCTGGGAGATTAAGGCGTTCGTCGTTGACATCAGGGGACGCCACGTTACCGTCAGTATCGATCGACTCAAGCCAGCGTATATCTTGAATAAGGACCCAGAGGACATGCCACTGTCACAAGATATGGAGACGGAATACGTCATTCACCCAGCAGGAATCCCTAGAAACGATCAAGTCACTCTGCAACCCGCAGAAATTACCAGAACCAGATGTGTCTCGCAACGAGATGAAGAAGCACACCAGCCACCAGATGGGAACCATGATCCCGCATCAGACCCCATCAGCAGGTCACCAGAGCGACAGACCAGATCGGGCAGACATGTCCGGTTTCCCAACCGCTTCCAAGCTGGATTGTCGTGAATCTCAATCACTGGCAGGGGGGTGTTGTGGGGACTGAATGTCTCCCACATTTGTCTGCCAAAGTTAAAATTTGCGCATATCACTGTATATGTTTGTTTTTCTTTTCATTGTTACTGCATAACATACTGTACATATTTATTTTATTTTACATTTACTTTTTTAATCTAGGCTAATTATCTATTGCTATTGAGAAATGTAACAATTTGTAGGTACTTAGTTTTTTGTACATAATTGTGGGAATTTCCATCGGCATTTAGAGTCTAATTTAGTTTTAAGGTTCTTGTATGCTATCCGTTAATTTTTATTTTTACAACACTTCTTTGTACGATTTTATGTTGTTGCACGTTCGATAATAGGAACCATCATCGATAGTGAACTGTTTATTGCATTTAGGGTTTATGATAGGAAAATACCGAAACGACCCTTCTTAGTAAAGCTTTCTCCAAATTCCCACTTTACTATCTGTAATGAATGTTTTTATTTTGACCATATGAAAGTTTACGAAGATAGAAAAAAACCCCTTTTGCCAACGAATAGGACCAATCAAAGCGAGGAATTTTGGCACAGGGGGTGGAACTTTATGTTTCTTGAAATTTGTATTAATATTAGAGGAGGACTCTGTTTTTGGACTTGCAAGAAGTCGGATGTGAATTTTGTTGTTCTAGTTCAATAGACTTATTTTATTTCGTTTTAACAGTGTTTCAATAAACTCTCACAGTTGATATAAAAAAGGAATGTATTGGATATATAGCTAATCAAGCACACACATACGTTCCTAAAGTGGTGACCCCGACGTGATTTGTTTTGTGAGAGCAAGTAGTGCAATTAGTGCTTCATTGTTTTAGTGATAAATTGAACAATCAACGTAAGTACCTAGTATTACAGTGAACTTTTTATCATTCCTTTTGTGGTAGGTTGTGTTTTAGTCAATACAACAGTCCCTAACCTATCGTGAGTTTATTTGTAACAAATATTTCGCGGTATACCATGCCTAACTCTGCGGCAGAAACCAACAGTGCCATCCCTATCGCGAACGCTGTCGCGATAAATTCCGCGCCGCGACTTCTAGACTTTGATCCGTCGGATCCAGAACTTTGGTTTGTAATCGTAGAGGCTTGCTTTAATAGATCAAAAATCACAAACACCGAGCAAAAATATTTGGACATTCTCGCGAAACTTCCGCCGCGATATACCAGCGAAGTGCGCGATATTGTGACGAAACCATTAGATTCTAATTCCTATTCCGAGCTAAAAGAACAACTCATAAAGCGGTTAAGTGCGAGCCAAGAACAGAAGACCAGGTAACTGCTAGAAAACGAAGCTATGGGTGACGAAAAACCTTCCCTTGCAAGAAGTCGGATGTGAATTTTGTTGTTCTAGTTCAATAGACTTATTTTATTTCGTTTTAACAGCGTTTCAATAAACTCTCACAGTTCATATAAAAAAGGAATGTATTGGATATATAGCTAATCAAGCACACACATACGTTCCTAAAGATTCTAAAACTTAGTTGAAACCTGACACTTCTGTAATTACATTTTTTTATATTTGAAAGTAACTTCTGTAGGGTAAGAGTATGGGTCAAATTTGGGGGAATGACCGTGTTCTCTGGTCAGTGTCAGTGTAGGTTCGAAATACCATATTAGGTTTTTCTTTCCAATATTCTTTATTCATATTTCTGTTATTTAATCTTATTTTAGTATATTATCGAATACTATTTTTTATATATTTTTTTTAATTTTTTAGTATTAAACTATTTAATATTTTTTCAAATTCAAATTCAAAACATGCTTTCTTATTATAAATAGATAGTAGTATTTGTTGACAAAACTTGACGATTAATAATAGGAGTTAACACAGGCAGGTTGTATGCGATTATATAATAAAAATATCAATACACTAAAAAATAAGACTAAAACATTGTAAGATCACAAAGAAATCATTGTAAAATTCGTCTAAATTGTAGCAAAAATTACTTTTCAGAAGTTGGTTTTTTCCAGTTGGAATGTGGTTAAAATCTTAATCCTTTCATATATTAAGAAAAGATCGATCGGTCGCGGCATCACGTCGGCATGCGGAAGCTCAATTGTTCAAAAGTCGCCAATCGATGAAAATTGATTTATATAATGTTTTTTGTAATTTATATTTTTTATTTTTACGATCCATGTGTGCGATGGAAATATACAGGAAATAAATTGTTGGTAGTGACTAGTGCAAAAAAATAAACAACTAAAAAGTGCTCACGAACTTAATTTTGCAAAAATAATCAATTTCAAGGTGGACTATGTTTGAGTTGTGAATGTAGACGAAATAAAAGTAGGTACTGCAAAAAATTAAATAACTAAATAGTGCTAACGAACTTAATTTTGAGAAAATAAGCGAATTCAAGGTAAGTGGTAGCAATTTGTGAGAACTTAGTATACGACAAACTAGTAAAGACAAAAATAAAGAGGTTCATCGAAACTTTCGTAAAAGTATGTACAATTTAGCTAACTGGATATGTGGTTGTAACGTCTCTAACTCATTTTACTGTTATGTTTGTTTGTTGTTTTCTAAGGACTCGTCGGATTCATTATGGTGCAAAACCGGTGTTAAAGAGTTAAAACACTTAAAAGAAAAAATAAAAAAACATGTATTTTCTGCAGATCACATGAAATGTTCGGTTGCAGTTGCAATTGATTGCCATAATGGTTTCTGAGATAAAGCCGATACTTTAGTAGAATGATGAGCTTTTTTTCAAAATGACTAATTTTGGATTATATATATTTTTAATAATATATTTTTCCTATTTTGATCTCTTATCTTAAATCATATGGTACTATACTTCAAGAGTATCTAAATTTTTTATTATTAAAACATATGTCTATGTTACAAAACAATTAATCGAAAACATCATTATTCTATTAAAAGACCTGCTAGAGGTAGAAATTTAGACTTTTAAATTTTGTGCGATGCTACGCTTTACTGAAAACAAGGTTGGTTTTTTTAGTTACGAATTAAGTTACTAATTTTTACCGAATGTTAGATCTTAAATGAAACACTCGGTATATCTGAGTATATTAATCAAGTTAATGCAAGTAACAAAAATGTCTTAGAAATGAAACAAACGAAAACATTCGAAAACCAAGAATTTGTTAAAAAAAGATGGAAATGATGAGCAGAAAATACAATTGCAAAATGCCTATAATTTAGCATAGTACTTACGTGAAAAAACTGAATCCGGTAAGATAGGCCTGCTCTTCCAAGCTTCTGAGCATTTCAACCATTTGTTTGGTTTTTGGTGTTATACGATACAATGTATGGTTATCAAACCGCATCTTTTCGGCCGCAGCCTGGCTTAAAGCCACTGCTACTATTACCGCAATGAGGAACTTCATCTAAAAATGCGACATATTCATTAAAAAATGAAATTAGCGAAACTGTATTTGGGAGGGACATTTTAAAATCCTTATTCTTCAAATGTAACAAAAACCTTACGAAGTGATAATTGTTCTTACCTCTTATTAATTCCTCCACACTACTACCAATATTTCAAGTGTGCTGTTGAACTTTCATTTATAACAAGTGATAAAATTTTCAAGAGCTTTATAATTATAGTGACAGATAGGTCAGATAAGGTACTTGAGTTTTTAAAGTGCGTATTTCCAGAATCATTTAGGCGAAGTCTATTACGAATTAACATTGGTAGGCATTATATAAATACGCCTAAGTAGGCCCGCACTTTAAAAAGGTTCTTTGTCAACTCAATCAAACCGTATTCATATTTTGTTTTTCCAACTTGGGTTTGTTTTCTCAATTTAGGTTTGTTTTTCTCAATTTATGAAAGCTAATTTTTCATCCCAAACGACTTTGTGGGGGGTAGCTCCCCCGATACTTAAGTCCCTGACGGAAGCATTCCTCAGCTAATGTCCAAAACCAGAATGGTAAAATTGGGTCAACAAAAATTATGTTCACCATATTTTTATGTAGTTAGTCCTCATAAATATTATCAGCAGGACTTATGTTGTAGGCCGTTACAGAGCAAGACTGTAAAATATTTTGACAATAACTCGAATCGTTGTACAGGGTGTCCCATTTTAAGTACTTTTGCGGGGTATCTCCGTTATTTTTATAGATAGAAAGTTGAGGATTTCGTGACATATGCTACTTTTTCGTAAAACTAGAGATGCCGTTAACAAAATTTTCATAGCCCTTTTAGTTTTTAAGATACCGGGCTAAATTGAAAAGTAGCATTTTCAGGCACCCCTCGTATCTCAACTATCAGATAACTTATCGAAAATGTGAAACCTGTTTCTTATATAACTTTTCCCGTAGAACTCAATTCCGCCTTCGGAATTAGTATACAGAATTAGGTCAAAAAGTTATCGGTTTCTACTTTTTTTTAAATGGAACACCCTGTATAATTATAGACTATAAAATTTTTCTTTTTTACCCTTTCAAAAATATATAATAGTATGCACTTTTTCTCAGAAAAACGCAAATAAATGACAGTTTTGTATCTATTTTGGACTAATTTCCAACTGTTTATTAAGGGCGTGTTCAGTTCTGGTTTTGCCGAAGACTTTTTCTTTTATGACGGCCTGCAAATGCGCTTTGGACATAAAGTGTCTCTTTACAACTTTATGGAAATTGTTTAAATCGGAAAAACCAGTTTTACTCCAGAGACCTTTTTCATTTTCAAAAAGCAAACATGGCCAACAAAATAATTTACTTAATTTTCACACCCTGTTAGTCATTTAAATTGTTCGTATTGTTTTTCCGGATAAAAATGTCTAATACAGTTTTTCATTTTTGTGGTTAAATTTATCATTGGCGGTTTTGCCCTTCCTTTGGAAATTATTTGAAGCTTATCAGCGAAGTTTAATGTTGAAAATCACCTTATTATTAAGACACACATCACACACTCACACACACTCTTCTTACTAAATTCTCCAACATTTTCAACGTTATTACCGACAGCCGAAGTTGACGGTATTTGCATATCCACGTCCGTATTATTGTCTTCCATATCGCACCATGCACGACACGACGACGTACGTATCACACAACACACGGATAGCCTTTCAAACAAAGAACCTACTCCAACGATAGCGTCCGCCCCCACTTAAAGCACGCGACTGAAATGCAAAAATTGCAAACAGCCGGTGGAAAGTTTAGTAACCTCTGGCTCGACACACAGGAGATCAAGCATATAGGACTTGGCTGCAGAGAAGCTAGCGGCCCGCATAGGTTCTATTCAATTTTCTATTGTCGCTCGGTCGGAGTCAAGGCCGCATTTATAATGGGCTTGATGATTAAGATAATATTTTAGCATTTTTAATATAAACTAAATTAATGGTTTCCTATTTCAAAAATTACATTTTAGAAGATAATTTGTAATTTTTTTTTGGGGAAGCACTGCTTCCCTTGCTTCCATGGACTGCACGCCCTTGAAACTCTCGTATTTTTATATAAGAAAATACGTATATGCAATTCTTTGTTAGCAATATGTAACTTTCAATTGTTCATTATTGTTATTCATGGCCTACTATTAAATTATGCATTTAATTTCAGAAAATTGTCATTTATTTGCGTGTTTCTGAGAAAATTATATTATATATTTTTGAGAAGGTAAAAAAAGACAATTCAATAGTCTATAAATAAACATGGTGTTCCATTTAAAAAAATAAAGTAGGGTCCGACAACTTTCACATTTTCGATAAGTTATCTGATAGTTGAGATAGGAGGGGTGCCTGAAAATGCCACATTTTCAATTTAGCCCGGTATCTTAAAAACTAAAAGGGCTATGGTAATTTGGTTAACGGTCTTTAGTTTTATGAAAAAGTACCTCACTGTCGCGAAATCCGCAACTTTCTGTCTATAAAAATAACGGAGATACCACGCAAAAATACCCAAAATGGGATACCCTGTCCTCGTATAGGCATAATACTTTAAGTATAAACGGCGGGGACAATGAAAGTATATGAGTCACAAATTAATGATTCTGAATTCGAGCATATTTTAAAATAACGACGGTAAAAAAAATTATAATGTTACAATTATAAAAACTTGCTGAGAAATCATCCTCAACCATTATGGATTGGATGTGGAGATCTGCAGCGAAGAGCAGAACATCAAGGTTGGTCATAGACCAGTGTTTTCAATCGATTTCAAAAAACGAGCTTTTTAATCGACTTCAAAAAAGGAGGAGGTTATCAATTCGACACTATGTATGTACATCGATAACTCACATGGTTTGATCAATTTGGATGAAATTTTAAGCGAATAATCAGGATATTGCCGGAGTGGTCCCGTAACAATCATATTAAAAAATATTAAAAATGGCGGAATGGCGCTATTTTGAATTGTTTACGATAGTGCGAAGATAATATATTCCTTTCATCATATCACCAGGAAAAAAGTATGTATATTACATATGCAGTGAATCCAGTGGCTATATCTATTAAATCTGACTTTTACAATAAAACTAAAAAGGGTAAATGAAAAAATACATATAGAAAAAAATAACAATAACAATTTTCCCAGCGACTTCTTAAAAGCAAATTCAATAGAAACGAATGTCTTAAAACTCAAACAACGAATTACTACCAGTGTTGCCAGAACTTTTTGATTAATACTAATCGAATAGCAAGAGCGGTTAAAATAGCAATAGATTTCAAGAAATAGTAATAGATCAGACGCCTGAAAACCGAACAACTAAAAAAATTTTTATAAAAAATTAACCCGGCTAAAAAATCCACTAAAAAGCGAAAAATAATATTTTATTCCACCTTGAAAATTTTACTCCGTGAAGTTGGCGCCAAACTAATAAAGACAGTAAGACCTTATACGCGTAGTATTAGAATAGATCAATATAGCTTAGGCCCCCCTAAATGGACGCAGGCTAAGCCTGGCCAGTTTGAGAACTTAAAGCGCAATGTTGCCAAAGATAATTTGCGGCTATCCCCAATGTATATATTTTTCTATGGCGCCTATATTAAATGGAAACGGCAACGATACATCCGAAAAAAAAAGAGATTTTACTTATTCGTTACAAAAAAAACTATTTTGCTATTTATATTGTTTCCACCAAATTTTGTTTCTAATTTAAAAAAGTGACAATTACTTTTTGACTTGTTTCAATAAAACAGGGTGAGTCATTATATTTTGACACCTACCTACAAGGTGTATTAACCGCAATGGAGAAAAAGTATAAATATAAAAGCTTTAGGGTTTCTTTTAAACCTCCAGAATCCGTTACCAAAAAAACGAACGACTATCGCATACGTCCTAAAAAATATAACGAAATACGTTTTTTTTTAAATGGAACACCCTGTATTTTTATAACTTTTATGAATTTTCTTTTTCCTGATTTCAAAAATATATAGTTTGACTACTTTGGCGCCACCCGTTTTTCAATTATTTTGGTTTAACTGTAACAAGTTTTGCATTATATTATAATATCACTTTAGACTTATATGGCAAGTAATGTTGTAGTTAAACTAAAATAATTATATATTTTTGAAATAAGTAGAGAATGCCCTTTCATAAAAATAAACGATATACAGGTTATTCCATTAAAAAAACGTATTTTTTACCCTACACTTTTTGTATTTACACTTTCTCTCTATCTTTGATAATAAATAACCCTGAAGGTGGCCGTCATAATATAATAACTCACTCCGTACATACGAGTATCTCAAAAAGCAACAAAATGTTCGTCTTCCTGTATCAGTTAATAGGTTTAAAACTGCTTTTTATTAAATAATATTGTTTTTTTTGTTTTCTTTGTCTTAGTTATTCAGGTTTTTGTAGGAATAAGTTTATTTTCCATTAAAACGTATGCGTACTATTAGAAACTTTATTTCAAGCTAACCTATATCAAATTTCAACCCCAAAGATTATCAGCTAAATTCAATATTCCTCTTTTAACTAAAAGATCTCTTCTAATATTTAGTGATTGACAACGCCGCGTCTCGTTCCCGTTCGCGAGTCGAGGGTTACCACACGAAATATTATAGTTTCGGTGAGCATTGGTGTCTATTGCGTAAGCTATAATGGATCTTTGATATTATACAACAAAACAAGGAATTGACTGAATAAATGTCTTTTTTTAATTTGATTTTTTTGACAAACCTAGTTAAGAACAGTCGTGAAATACAGACGAACACATCTTTTACAGAACTGCAGTACTGGTAACAAATTTCAAAAATCGGTAAATTCCCTTTATCCCTAATTTCCCTCGCTATGAATCTTTTATTTTTTTAGTAACAGTGAATTGTGACCCAGTTTACTTCCGGACATAGTCATTTGACAACACATATACATCAATCAGTGGCGTATATAGACATTGCTTCGGGGGGGGGGGGGGGGGGGGGGTTTTGAGACGACGAAAATTTTCGAAAACCAAAAGGGCTTAGTTATTGTTTTTTACCTAATTGCCAAATAAATTGAGCGTAAATAATATGAACAACCAAAAAAAGTCACTTTTAATTTACTATAAGTAAAACTCGGGGGGATTTACCCGCCAATCCCGAAAAAAAAGTCCTTATTTTATACTATTTCTATCATTTTATCTTAAATAAAAGTGGCTCTGGGAGCGGGTCACCCAAACCCTCTCTTACATACGCCACTGACATCAATAAAGAAACAAGTAGATCTGTCTCTATAACGAGTATAATATAGTCATCATCAATGCTTCTTGTCAGTGAACATGCAGAAAGATACAAAGTACTAAATCAATGTAAGACTTAAAATTTTTAACATGTAACAAAGACCAAACAAAAGTTGACGAACACCAAATTATATTTTAAAATTTTTTTAGCAACGAATATAAAAAAATGCATAAAAAGCAATAGATATTACAAAAAAATAACAAAATATAACTTGGTTTTCGTCAACTTTTGTTTTGTATTTATTATACGTAAAAAGTTTTAAGTACATTAATTTTGTGCCATGTATCTTTCTGTCTGTTCACTGATGAGTAGTCAGTGATACTCTAAAGTCTGAACCCACTGGCGCGATATGTTTACTTCGAAAACGCTTTTTAAATTGACTTGCAGCTCGGCTATTCGATTATTAGAATTGAGAATTACGTAATCTGGTCTGTTCTCAAATCTAATATATTCTGTGGTTATTTACAGACCTTTTGGTTAACGCAAAACTATTCTCTTACCTCCGCTCTGGGTTTTTTTTCCGTTAAAGATGGAAACGTCCCTCCATTGCTTTGTAAGCATTTTTTAATAACGCACATCCTTTCACTTTTAAGTAACTATAAAACTTACAATTCTTCAATAATAAAGTATTTATTAACAATGTCGAAATTATAGACCCAACATTCACAGACACTTCCTACCTCCGGAAACGTGCTGCTATCCTACTACTTTGGTTATCTCGTTTCCACCCGTCAGTGTCGCGTCAATCAATTTTTTAAGTCTTTCGGGTTATATAAATTCTCCGATAAGAATCCTTTTTTTTGTAATTTTTAATGAAATTGTTTATTATATAAGGCGATTTCTTGTATAAATACCACTGAATTTTTGAAGTTCCATTCCCCTACCCCATTCTGTCTTTTCTAGCAAAGGTGGTAACCGTCCCCCCGCTGCTTTGTAAGCGATTTTCAATAACACGCAAACTTTCACTTTTATGAAAAAAATATAGAACTCCCAATTCTACAATAATAATGTATTTATTAATGATATCGAAATTATAGATCTAACATTCACACACACACACACACACGCACTTCCTATCTCCGAAAACATTCGAAAACGTACTGCCATCGAACTAATTTGGTTTTCTCGTCAGCGTCGCATGCGTTGGTCGGCTGAGTCATTCGAGATATATAAATTCTCTGATAAGTACGTTTTTTTTTTTAATTTGCAGTAAGGGTGTTTATTATATTACATAAGAAAATTCCTGTCTATATAAAAACAACAATTTTTTTAAAATTTTGGTATTATTTTAAAGAACTGTTCTTACTTTTTGATTTTGTAGAGGATTTTTAAATTAATTTTGATAGCAGTTTAAATTATTATTACTTAATTGTAATAAATTTATAGATAGCATTTCCATTTCTCAATTTTTCTGTTGCATTTCCATGGCGAAACAAAATTATTTAATATTTGAGTTCGAACATTTAGATTCTACTGATGTTTGATTTAAATTAATTTTTAAATCTCCTTAGACAAAGAATTTTTTTCTATCTTAAGCCGTAATTTTCAATTTCAAATTATTTAATCAAAATTGCATTTTTTAAAATATTATCCAAACTATTTTTTTTTTAATTTAGGGTTGTAACTTTTGAATGAATTTTCCAATATTATACTAGTATTTTTACTGTATAAAAATAATATAGACAAGTATATTGTAAAATTTTATTCATAATTCACGACATTTGATTGCGAAATTGATACCGTAGCAAATCCATTTGATTAAACTCTGAAATAGGTTTTTTTTGTTCACTTGAAAATGAGTAATCATGAGACGACTAAAATCACTTAAGACAACGGGCAAACTTTCTAATAATAAATATTGGTATTTAAATGTGATCCAAAAACGAACCATGACACAGCAATTTTTGGTAATTAAATTACAACCGATAATATACTCAAAATCATGATATAAATTGCTGGCCACTTGAAACAGTTCACCTGCCTTTTTTGGTAAAATGTAAGTTCGAATATTTTTAAAACGAGACGAGATACTGAGGTGCGATTTTCAGCTAATTACGCTAATCTAACAATTAGAGCTAAGAAATTGTTTTTGTAGATTTAGGGAACAAATAAAAAGTTGAAAAATTTGCATAGTATTGTTTAACTCTCTGTATAAATAACTTTTTAGCTTAGGTAAGTTTTACGCATAACATCGGTTATATGTAATAAAACTTTCAAGATACTACTTAAAAGCTCACCTCAGTATCTTGTCTCGTTTTAAAAATATTCGAATTTACATTTTTCCAAAAAATGCAGGTGAACTGTTTCAAGTGGCCAGCGGTTTAGCTTTGATAATTCAACCGATTTTGATTTTAATTGAAAAATGTTGATAAGACACTAAACTCAATAACGTAAGAAGGATAGTTCTAGACAAAGCACTTTTTATCTGATAAATATCTAATTAATTTATCTATACGTTTATATTAGTTCAATCCTTTCACAAGTTTGAATGTTCAAGTTAATATTTTCAATTTAATTGAGTTATATGTGTTGTCAACGATAAATTTAAGCTGACAACATATCACGTTAATCAATTCATTTACAAGTGTTTACGAAAAAAAAAGGAATACACATGTAATTTAAAATAACACTACGGTTTTGATGTGTCAAAAAAATATTTGTCTCTAAGACAACGGGGACTCAGGAGTAGAAAAATAATATTATTAATGTGTAGTATTTCGAATTTTACAATATTAAACATACAGTTAGCTGTGATATATTAACGACATTTATTAAATATAGGATTTTTTTTAGGTCCTAGGTTATTTTAATAACGTTAGTAGATGCGCTTCCAATACCAAAGGTATAGTATAGCGTTCGAAGAATCCTGAGTCAATTAATTATAAATTAAACGACGAAAGGCAATGGCAAACCACCATGAAAAAAAAAGGTTTTCCATAATTTTGCATAGTCCATTTATACCATAAAAGCAGAAAAAAAGTAGTACCTAGCCTCATTAACTAATAGATTTCCAATTTCCGATCCTCGGAAAGAGAAAATCTATACTGAATACTAAAATTTAGTAGTCATATACACATGTTATCCACATCTTGATTCCTATAGTAACCAAAAGTCCGCCCCATCCCCTTTTATTTTCCAAACCATTCGTAATCTCGTAAATGGATGGAGTGTGAAAAATATAAAATACTATTTCTTTAAGGGAGAACTGCACGCAAAAAGTGAAAAACTAGCGACAAAGTTCAAAGTAAGATGAAAAGATACCTACGTATAAGAAAAAATTTCCTGCACGTCCGACCTCAAAAAAATGTGTTATGTATAGGCAATTTAAATTACATTTCGTTTAAAAATGGGTTCAAAAGGGTTCACGCGCTGCAGAAATACAAAGACGTGAGTACGATTTACCATTTCAAATTTTGCAGTTACGTAGACAAAAGATCAATGCAAGTCGGTAAAGAGCCATTTTGTGGAAAAAAAAATTATAGTTGCGTCAAAAAGTGGTCGAAAAATGGTCGAAAATGGACAAATCTACTTTTATTTTATAATTCTAGATTAGATTTTTTCATAAAAAATTGCATTTAGCGCTCAACTATACATATTTCCCTAGTGAAATCACATTGAAGCTAATACATATCTCTTATAGTTTTAACATAATATTGCAGCGGCGGAAGGCTTGCAAATGGTCCATAATACTGCGTGCAGTTCCCCCTTAAGAACAGAAATGTGAAAATTTGAAAATGGCAACTTTACGAGTGAAGTATTGCAATCGTGAAAAGATTTTTTCAGATCTTCACGTTTCAGGGTCCCTAGATGACGAAAAACATGTTTTTTCAATTTCGTCGGTCTGTCTGTCTGTCTGTCCATCTATTCGCGGCGTAGCTGAAAAACTACTTACCCGATTGATTTGAAATTTTGGTCAAAAATTAGGGGTCATATGGAGATGACCTGGTAACCTTTCGGTAAAAATTCAATGTGGCGAAACAAAATGACGGCTTAGTGAAATGTTAAAAAAATTATTAATAAAAAACCACTCATCCAATTTATTTCAAATTTTGCAGAAACAAAGTATTATGTTGCAATCAACTGGTAACATTTTGATAACAAACAAAGAAAAAGACTCCAAGTCTCGGTCTCATTAAATTTAATGACACCGAGACTTGGAGTCTTTTTCTTTGTTTGTTATTAAAACCAGGTCTCTTTGAGAAATATGGACAATTTCTTCGATTTTTTTGGTAACATTTTGGTACGAATCGAAGATGGCGGCTTAATAAAATATTTAAAAATTTAGCTTGAAAAAACTGCTTTATGGTTGGATTTTAAATTGTGTGCCATAACTAATTGTGGTATAGGGACCAGTAATAGTAAAATAGTGGTACTAATTCAAGATGGCCGAACAAAATGGCGGCCAAATAAAATGTTTGTAATCGTGAAAAAGTCACCCTGTCACTTTTATATATCTTTACATGTTAGCGTCGCTAGATGCCAAAAAATATGTTTTATCAACTCCGTCGGTCCGTCTGTCGATCTTTTTGTCTGTTTGTCGATCTGTCAGTCCGCGGCATAGCTCAAGACTACTTACCCGATTGACTTCAAACTTTGGTCAAAAATTAAGGCTCATATGGGAATAGCCTGGTACGATTTTGGTAAAAATCAAATACGTCGAAACAAAATGGCGGCTTAGTGAAATGTTAAAAAATTATTATTACGAAACTACTCATCGAATTTATATCAAATTTTGCGAAAACATCAAAAATTATGTTGGAATCAACTAGTAATATTTTGGTAGGAATTCAAGATAGCGGAACAAAATGGCGCGGCGGCTTAATAAAATATTTAAAAATTCAGCCTGAAAAAACTGTTTAATGGTTTGATTTCAAATTGTGTGCCATAACTAATTGTGGTATAGGAATCAAATAGTAAACTAGTGATACTAATTCAAGATGGCGAAACAAAATGGCGGCCAAATAAAATGCTTGCAATCATGAAAAAAATCACTCTCTCAAGTTTTACATATCTTCACGTTTTAGCGTTTCTAGATGCCACAAAATATGTTTCACCAATTCCGTCTGCCCGTCTGACGGTCTGTCTGTCAGTTCGCGGCATAGATTAAAAACTAATCCGATTTTAACAAAAAATTAAGAATCATATGGGGATGATCTGGTAATATTAATTGATCTAATAGCAAAAATCGAGTATGGCAAAAACTAAATAATAATAATAAAAAATAAAATGTTTGTAATCGTGAAAAAATCACCCTCTCAGTTTTTACATATCTTCACGTTTTAACGTCCCTAGATGCCAAAAAACATGTTTTATCAATTCCGTCGGTCGGTCTATCGGTCTGTCTGTCAGTTCGCGACATAGCTTAAATACTATTTACCCGATTGACTTTAAATTTTGACCAAAATTAAGGTTCATATGGGGATGACCTGGTAACATTTTGGTAATAATCCAATATGGCTGAACAATGTTAAAAAATTGATAGAGTGGTGTATTATTTGGGGTTAGATCCAGTAAAAAACAAGTCTTTTTTTAAATTGTCGACGTTTCGGAATTTAATTTGTGCATCCTCGGGGCACATATGTATATAGATCCTCTACCCTGCATGAAACCCATATTATCAGTCTTTACCTACTCCGTTGGTCCACAGATATTTCCTGGATATTAAGTTTCTAAATGGTTTTCGTTAACAAACCTCTTGTTGTTATGATACAGTAGTATATTATTTGGGGTTGGCGTCCACCACTTAACATAACAACAAGAGGATCGTTAACGAAAACCAGTTAGAAACTTAATATCTGGGAAGTATTTACAGACCAACGGAGGAGTATGTAGACTGATGATATGGGTTTCAATTTAAGATTGCAAAACAAAATGGCGGCCCAATTGATTTTGCAGAAAAATTAGATGTGAAAATGGAATAGACTGGTAAAAATTCAAAATGACGTAGCAAAATGGCGGTATGTGGCAATGTAAAAACTACTTATTGCACATATTTTATTTATTCATAGGTAGAAAGAAAATGGTAAAATATTGGTAGGAATCCAATATGATGGAACAAAGAAAAATGAAAAGACGTTATGTGTAACACATATATACTGTGACTATATACTGAACTAAATCGGGTCACACTTTATTATATCTAACAAATGGAAAAAAATCGTATCGAGGGAAGTTCCGGGTAATTTTTAATTGGAATAGGCCTTATAATATACCATTTGAAAGGCCTTTAAAGTCTTTTTTATCAGAGTTTTATTTGTTTACCGATTCCGTTCAAAATGGCGGCTAGTCGTACGTAGGACAAAAAGACCGCAGTTCCCTCTTTTAATTTGCGAACGTTCGGAATCTCAATATTTTTTAAAGGACTGTTAAGTCTCAATTACTAAACTAAGTTCTTTATTCATATTCAGAGCTTGAGATTTTTTTCACTAAATCAATTGAAGATTGAGTGGCTAGTTATATTTTAATTACAATTTAAATAAGCGCTAAGCCGCCATTTTAAAATTGTCTTTTTTTGTTAAAAAATTAGTATTTTATGCCTTGCACAAATGGTGCATCTAAGACCCTCCAATTTCACTTAAAAAAAGTGTTCAAAATGGCGGTAAACCATAATTTTGAAGTTTCAACATTTCTGTATTTGTTAAAATAAAAACTAATTTTTTGACTTGCCCTTGGACTTGGAGTGGGTTCGGAAACCAAAAGGGAGGGAGTTTTTTGGTCCTCAATATATTTATTAAATCTTTCCAGATTTCTAAGGCAGTCTTTTTTTCCAGGGACGTGTCAAAGGCTTTATGAATAAGGCAAAGAGGGTCAGATTCTAACTATTTTTTGCCATTCTATATGATGCAGTGAATATTTTTTTTGGGTTTTGTCAACTGACTTTTTAACGACGATTAACTCACTCAGACTATTTGGCGGGGGTTGGTGTCCCCCAGCTGCCCCTTCGTAAACACATTTTTTTTTACATTTAAAAATAATTTTAAAGCCAATATTGTTAAGTAAAACCAAAACTTAATATTTTTTTTTAACACATTAAAAAATTGTTTTGTAAATATATAGTAATGAAAATATATGGAAACGTATTATCGAATTAACAGAAAATACTTTTTGTGCTCTTTTCATTTATTTGTTCTAAATCGTCGATAATGTGCTGCACGCACACCCATCCGACCTTCCAAATACATTTTTTTCGTCGCTGTGAGGACCAGGTCCTCCCAAGGTAAAAATTGAAGGTGGTTTCTGGTGATACTCAATGACTTTCTAAGAGTTTTTGAGGCTAGAACTAGGCTTTTTTAGGATGGCGGTTTTTTTTTAGGAGAGGAAGCCAAAAATACCAAAGTAAGGAATAAGACTTATTATTATTAACTCATCTCTGGAAATACTTTGGTAATAAATTATAATAATACTTTTTAGCGCGCTCGCGCCTTATGGTAAGACTGTGTAACTTGTTTAAATCTAGGGCCTTACAACATCCAATTTTACCTAGTGAACTACTAGGTACGCACTAAAGGGAAAAGACCAATGACGGCTGTGGGAATCGAACCCACGACCTGCTCTGAGATTTGGTAGTCTAACGCTCTACCCGCTGGACACCGGTCACGTTTTGGTAATAAATATTTATAAATAAATATGTATTCTGCTGTTTGTATTTTAATACATAAACGCCTTGGTTTGAGACACTAAAAATTAAATAAAGATATAATTAAGACACTGATTTTCGTCCAGATTCGTTGAAGGAGAAATTATCCTACTTACAGGCATTTGTCTGTAAAATGTCTATATTCAAAAAGAATTACTTCTTTATTCCTTAATATCTGTGCAGGGTTATTCTTTTGAAAACAAAATTTTATTAGGTTCGATATCTTGTTTGGGACTTATAGCAGGTAACACATATAATTGAGTTTAATTTTCCATCAAGTTGACATTTATAATTTGTTGTAGGTGGCAAATCTAGTTCAAGTTTTCTTACTGCTCGTTTTATTCCATATGAGGCCCGAATCCCAGCACATAATGTTTGTTTTTCGTTTATACAAATTTATTTTCCAAAGAACTTGCCTTTTTCGCGTTAGTTCTCATATATGGAAATTAGTACTTTACAGTTCTAGTGGAGAAAGGTTACTTTACATCACTAATGCGAAAGCGTGTTTGAAAAATCAAAGTCAATATCATCTGTCTTGAAAAAAAACGAATGGAACATTAAAACAAACAAAATTTGTAATTCAAATCAGATTTAACCTCTCTGAAGCTATAGCGGTGATGCCATTTTTTCCTGAACTCGATTAAATAGTTTCGCCACTTTCAGTGCTTAACAAGTGTACTCGTTATTTAAATAATTAATTATAGCCACTAGCTAATTCAAACATGCATTTTGCATCAAATTCAAATACACATTTTAGCTTCAAAAAACAGAAACTTAATTTTTAAATCAGACAATAATTTAGAAATTCATAGTCTTTGCTCTACTTCCTGACACAAGTAACAACAAATCACTATGGTAATTTTTTTCTAATGCAGTCTGGAAAATAAATTATTCAAAGGGACCATCGAGTAGATTAAAATATCCTTAAATTAGTATATTTTATTTGAGACGCACGACCTTGGAATATTGTCCACACCCAGATTTTGCACTGCAAAAAAATGCAAAAAAGTTTTTTTTGCCCATATTCGCCAAAAGATTTTGGATGGACCAATAAATGCAAAAATAAAAGAATATCCTGTACCAAAATGGCCTTTATGATTTTCCATAAATACGATAGTTTCTGGGATAAATCGATCAGATTTTCTATCACGGGTATCACCCGTCAAGAGAAAAGTATGGACATTTTCAGGGAACTAAATTTACAAAAACTCCACCGAAATCGTTCTGTTTTCTAAAAAAAACGATTTCGAAAGGGCAAGTTCATGGTTACATGTGATAACTCGTTTTTGCCTACAATCTTTTCAAAATTGGTCAATTTTATAGATCTAATTGTATTTTTATAAATAATTGTTTAATCAGTTGGTCCGTAAAGTATTATCTGAAAGATAAGTGAACCTGGAACAATAGTATTGTATTGAAAATCTCGTTTTATTTATGTGGAAAATAATCATTACTTTTGCTCAAAACAAAACCTTAGATCTTATCATATTGTTTTAAATTTAGTATCATTGAGAAGTTAAACTGATCCAGTTTTTGTAATTAATTTGTAACTTTTAAACTGTTGCCATGGTATCAACGAAATTTGGGCAATTAAATTGACTAATAGATAGCAATGCTTGTTTTCATATGTAAACTGCTGGTCAGTACGTCTGTCTCATTTAGGAGCAGACGAAATTTCGCAGTTAACTTTATAGATTTTTGAATGAGTTCATAAATTTTGCATTTTTATTTCATCGTTCGATTCCTTTATCATTTTGTTACAAAAAAGGTATACTTTTTTAAATCGACATCTTGTACCGTTTTAGAGAGAATCGCATTTTATTTTTTTAATGAAATTATTAAAAAAAGAAGATAAAATTATCAAGAAATATTTTCAATAACAATTTCTTGAAAATATTTCTTGATAATTTCGGTTTTTTTTGGAAAGACAAAGAACCAACTATAGGTTTGGAAGTGAAGTTCTTTTTAGTGATAAGGTTGGCTTTATCCGAGATGAGATTATTAATTCTCAAAATATGCATATTTACTATTAATGAAACCAAGCATAAAATGTATCATTAATGTATGGATGGGAATAATTGGGGGCTGTTTAGTTGGACCATATCATTGATCCCAATTTAAATTGAGATAATAAAGATTTTTTGCACGATCATCTTAATCCATTGATAGAAGAGGTCCCGTTGAATATTCGAAATAATTTGTGGATGATGCGCCTACTTACTGTAGCACAGTGAGTTTAGACAACTTCAGAAAATTTATTCTATTTAATCGTAAAAAATCACCCTCCAAGGTTTTTACAGATCTCTACATTTTAGCGTCCCTAGGTGACAAAAAACATGTTTTCTCAATTCCGTATGTCTGTCGGTCTGTACGCGGCATAGCTTAAAAACTATTAATCCGATTGATTTCAAATTTCGGCCAAAAATCAAGGGTTGTAAAAGAATAATATAGTTACAAGTATCACATGGAAATCAACTGGTAAAATTTTGGTACGAATTCAAGATGGCGCAACAAAATGGCGGCCAAATAAAATGTTTGTAATCGTCAAAAGAAGCCCCAAGATTTTACACAGCTTCAAGTTTTAGCGTTTTCAGATGCCCAAAAACATTTTTTCTCAATTCCGTCGGCCTGTCTGTCGGTCTGTCTATCTGTCAATTTGGGGCATAGCTAAAATACTACTTATCCGATTGATTTCAAATTTTGATAAAAAATTTAAATTAAAGGTCTTATGGGGTTGACCTAGTAACATTTTATATGGTGGAACAAAATGGCGACCTGGTGAAATGTAAAAAAATTATCACTAAAAAGCTAATTATCCAAATTGCCTCAAATTTGGCACAAAAATCAAATGTTACAAAGAAATGAACTGGCAACGTTTTGGTATAAATCCAATATGGCGGCCTAATAAAATAGTTACAAAATCAGCCTGAAAAAACTATTTATTAGATTAATTCCAATTTTGTACAAGCATTAAGTGTGATATAGATATAAACTAGTAAAATTGTGGTATGAATTCAAAGTGGCAGAACAAAACGGCGACCAAATAAAATGTGATATAGGAAAAATGTGGTACGAATACAACATGACGGAACAAAATATCAGTCTTAAAAAAATCAATGTAATAACTTTTTATTCAATTTATTTTAAATTATGTCCAAAAATCGAGTTTGGTATAGATAGAAACTGGTAAAATATTAGAACGAATTTAATATAATTAATATGGAACAAAATGGCACCCAATAAAAATATTTGGAAAGGCAGAATGTGTAGCGTATATATGTTACTTAATGATTATGTGTCGAACTAAATTTGGTCACACTTCGCACTACTCCTACTCCGGGTAAACAAAATTTACCGATTTTTAAAATTATTTTATGAAATAAATAAATAGACTTCTTATTACGTTTCAAAATGTTGGTATGTATCGTGTATATTGTTAAAAAAATACGATTGCTACCAAAACGGTACAAGATCGATTAAAACAAGGTATACCTTTTTTGTAGCAAAATGATGAAGGAATCAAACGAAAGAAAAATGTAAAATTTGTCAATTCATGTCAAATGTGTAAATTTAACTGTGAAATTTCGTCTGCCCATGTATAAGACATAGTGAACAGCAGTTTACATATGGAAACAAACATTAGTATGAGTTAATTTAAAAACCCAAAATTTGTTAATATCATGGCAACCGTTTAATTACAAATTAAATTAATTTTCCGAATTCTCATTTTCAAGGCGAACTCCATCACGAAGCCCCTAGCAAACATTTCCCATCGTAAGCTATATTATTTTCCACATGACCTTTCCGGACACCCTGTATAATAAAAAAATTTAGTCTTGTCACTCAATTATTTCACTAAGATTAAGAATTTCCATTTCTCGGCTCCTTGGAATGGGAATTTAATAAATAAAAATCTTCTAAAAAGTTACACAATTACCTTTTTTTTCATATACATTGTATGTTCTTAAAATGACACTACTTAGATGATTTTTTTGTGTATCTTATGACCCTTGTTAATGCTGTCCTCCCTGCTATCTGTCAGGTACATATCAATTATTCGGACTCATAACAGGTAAGAGCAATGTTTATTGTAGCTATTTTGCTTGTCTGCATAAAAATGAACTTTTTATGCTTATATTTCGACTGTATATCTTTTTCTGTCGTCGTCGCTCTGCCTTAACATAAGTATATGCGATTTGTTTCATTTGTTTGCCTCGGGACTAATAATTGCTTGCATTTTATTTGTAAACATTTTGCTAATGGGGGTTCTGGACTACCAACCATCTCCTCCCCTTGGCTATACAGGCAAATTAACATATCCATATAATATGTAGTTAAACTTTGGCCGATTACGATTACTACGCTTCCTTTGAGCTATACCAACAACTGAGAAAGCAAATTTGAATATAAATATTTTCATGTTAGAAAGGAACGTTTAAGCTCAAAGTTTCCTAATTGAACCACCACTTCGAGAAGATTTATATGACGTTAACTGCATATAAGGCTTAAACTGTGCGATTAGAGGAACATTATGGAATGCGAACAGTTACCCCGGAATCCTAGATAATACGGCGACCGCGGAATTTATGAAAAAGTTTATTATTTTTAGATATTAAAATTCTTGAGTTGATTCACGAGATGTTTTAATGCCCTATGTTACTTCATTATTGACAGCCGATAAACTAATCTAAAAATTTTCAATATTGAGAAAGTCAAAATCGTCAATAAAAGATTTTCCAATAGGGATGATGTGATATAAAAATGGCAACCATATGTAAGCTCATAAAAATATTACTAGTTGTCATTTGTGATGACAGTCTTTACAAAATTTGGGCAGAATCAGTAAATTTATTCTACTTTTTGATGCAAGTATAAAGGCTCAAACCTAAAAAAACACTCGCCTCCGAATAGAGATTGAAGTGTTAGCGACTGAGACCATTGGCTTTAAATATCCTATTTAAAGCCAATGCTGAGACGCTTCTTTTTTGCCCCCACCCGAGGCCAAAGGTTATATTTGAGCGGCCGTTGGTCGTTATTTATGTTTTCCGGATGTTGCTGTTGTTGTTGCGCTAATTGCGCTTGATTTTTTGTGATTTTAGATTTATCAATTATTGTTTTCCATACTGTTGGTAGTTTTAATGATTCGTCACTTTTACTTAAATCAATTTGTTTTTCAATTTCTATGGCTTCTCGGATTATTCTGGTCTTATAATAATTTGGCAATCTCCCTACACCAATCGCAATTTATTTTCTATTCGGTTTCCTGATAATGTAGGAATAGAGCTGAGGTTGTTTGTTTGTTTCTGATGCTGAGTTTATGCTCTTCTACTCTTACTAATATTTGCCTGTTAGTTTGCCCTAAGTACATCTTTTCACACCCCTAGCACGAAATACTGTATACTCCATGGTTTTCTAATTTGATTTTGTCTTTTGGGTCTGCAAGTAATTTACTTATGGTTGTTTGTGGTTTGTGTAATGTTTGTATATTGTGTTTTCTAAGAATTCTTCCGATCCTGCCTGTTGTGCTTTTTAAATACTGTAAGATTACTTGTTGCCTTCCCAGGTGGGTTCGCGTCATGCTTGAAAGCAGAATCATAACATCTTCTCTTGGGAGCGTGACAGTACGCTCTTCCGTGGTGAAAGGATGTCCGCAGGGCGGAGTTCTTTCTCCGCTCTTGTGGTGTCTGGTTGTGGATGGGCTGCTTCATACTCTCAACGAGAGCGGAGTTTATGCTCAAAGCTACGCTAATGATCTTGCCATTATAGTAATAGGCAAGTTCCCAAACACCATTATTAAGGCTCATGCAGAGGGCTTTGGCCATGGTGGAAAAGTGGTGCCAAAAACACGGCCTGTCTGTTAATCCGGATAAGACCGAAATGGTACCATTTACCCATAAGAGAAAAGTGGACCTTGAGAGGCTCACCCTCTTTGGGAAAGAGTTGAGACCTTACGGGTCGGTAAAATATCTGGGTGTCTTAATAGACTCCCGACTGACCTGGAGGGATCATATTGAAAGGATCACAAAAAGGACCACAACGTGTCTATGGGCGTACAGACGGTCCTTCGGATCAACTTGGGGTTTAAAACCTCTTATTGTGCATTGGCTTTACACGTCAGTGATAAGGCCAATGATCACTTATGGCGCTCTTGTGTGGTGGCCCGCCACTCGCAAGACCACATACAGAAGGATGCTTGACATGCTCCAGAGACTGGCGTGTCTGGGCATAACTGGAGCCATAAGAACCACACCGACCCGATCTATGGAGGCTATTCTGGGACTAAGTCCTCTGCACTTGCTTGTAGAGGAAGAGGCTCGGAAAGCTTCTGTTCGTTTAAACGACTGGGGTCGTTGGATACACAGAGACTGGAATTTTGGGCATACGCGAGTTTGGACTGAACTGATCAGATCAGACCCTCTCCTAGCAAGGAGAGATGTCATTATTCCGGTCTCAATTGCCTCTAAAAGGTTTTGTGTAATTGTTCCTGAGAGAGAACAATGGAGGGATTCCTCCCCATCCTTCCTCAAACCGGAGGGCCTTGTCTGGTTTACAGATGGCTCTCTAATGAAGGAGGGATCTGGGGCGGGAATTTATGGGGAGAGTTAGTCTTGCTCTTGGACGGTATGCGACTGTATATCAGGCTGAAATTACAGCAATCTTGGACTGCGTACAGGAAAACCTTTCCAGAGGATACCACGACAAGCATATCTATATATGCTGTGATAGTCAAGCCGCGATTAAAGCTCTGTCCTCGAACAGGGTCAATTCGCTGCTAACACTTGAATGCAGGAGAGCCCTAGAGAGGCTGTGTGAGTCCAATAGGGTTAGCCTCATTTGGGTGCCTGGCCATCAGGGCATTGGGGGTAATGAAGGGGCGGATCAGCTGGCTCGGGAAGGTAGCAACACTGCTTTCACTGGGCCGGAACCTGCTCTTGGAATTGCTCCTTCAGCTGAAGGCTAGGATTAAGAATCGCACTGTCGAGGAATTCCGTGCTGAATGGCACGAGCTGGCAGGACTCAGTCTAAGGTCTTCATATCAGGCCTTTATAGCCGTTCTGAGTCTAATAGACTTCTAAATCTAAACAGAAGTCAACTTAGAACTATTACCGGGGTCCTAACTAGACACTGGCTAGTGAAATATTACCTGCATAAGATTGGACTCGACAACGATACATACTGCAGGTTTTGTGCTGAGGTAGATGAAACTACTGAGCATCTAGTTTGTCGATGTGACGCTTTAGTCAACGCCAGACTGCTTTGTTTGGGTGACACCTACGTGGAACCCGAGCTTGTGGGACGTGCGCGACCAGTTCCTTTCTAATAAGGAGTGGGCTCTTGGCCTGACACGCCTACTTGGGGGGATAGTACAATGGGCCCCAGTGAGCCTAAGTGCTGCCCTTGTCGGGCTCCCCATCTATGTCTATGTCTATGTTGCCTTCCCGGTTTATAATTTTTGTTGTTCGTGAACCCTGTGCCTTAAGAGCTTTCTCTATGGTGCGATTTGTGTAGCCATTTAGATATGATATTAAGTTCGTTTTATCTCGTCTGTTTCATTTAATCGCAGGGATGCGATCTTGCATTTAAAAATCTGTCGGCATGCGTTGGTTTTCTATACATTGTGTATTCGAAATGTCCGTTATGCGATTTTGTGACCAGAACATCTAAAAATGGAAGTTTGTGGTTTTCCTCTAACTCTAGATTAAATTGTATTGATGGATGCATTGAATTTACGTGAGTCAGAAATTTTTCGGGCTCTGTATATACGAGTTGTCATATAATAAATATAATTACGAAATTGTAGTGGCGGATTTAATGTTTAAAACAATTTTAAACATAAGAATATTTCTTATGTTTAGTATCAGAAATATAACCAGAATGGCTAATATCTGACAAAGTGTCAATGCATGTCAATTTAAAGGTGTTGTTTTTAATTGTTAGAATAAGGTGGGAAATATGTGTACCTAGAGTATGTTTATTTTAATGTATTGTATTTTGAGGTGTCCCTTTTTTACTTCAGTATTTAGCAAATTTAACCATGTGTTATTAAAACTAACGGAACAAGATGGTACACAATTATCTTTATTTATTAATATTAAGGCACTTTCTTTTATCTTACGTTTTTTGAAACATGGGTCTTTTGCTAAAATACTAGAAGTTTTTGTAAGTTTGCTTCTAAGTGTATTTTGTGTTTTAAAGATCGTTCTGATGTTGAAACGTTTACCTATTCGTTTTATTTTGTCTGATATGTTAATCTCCTTTACTAAGTAATATTTTTATGGAAAACTTTGAGTTAAATTATATTCAAAATTACGATCATAAACCACTTATTTGGTGGAGATACATTGATGACATTTTTTGTATATGAACATGACGATCAACATTTAAATGATTTTTTATTTCATATTAACAGCAAAGAACCAACAATTAAATTTACTACTGAAAAAGAAATAGATCAACAACTTCCATTTATAGACATACTCATTAAAAAAGGCATACACAGTTTTAAAACAAAAGTATACAGAAAACCTACACGCACAAACAGATACTTAAAATTTTACTCAAATCATCCAATCATGGTTAAAAAGGGAGTTGTAAAAAGTCTCTATGATAGAGCAAAAATAATTTGCTCAAAAGATCAAAATTTTATAACAGAAAAAAATTTTTATAAAAAATGTTTTAAATCAAAACAATTATCCTAATGATTTCTTTGAAAAATGTTTTTATTAATTTGAGAATCCAAAAGTCAAAAAAGTTCAAAATAGACCAATTACAAACCTTTATACCATACATACCTAACTTATCAGCGATAAAAATAAAACGAATAGGTAAACGTTTCAACATCAGAACGATCTTTAAAACACAAAATACACTTAGAAGCAAACTTACAAAAACAAAACCTAACAATGAACAAGAAAATACAAAAAATGTTATTTATAAAATTTCGTGTCAACATTTTACATAGGTGAAACTTCTAGGCCATTAGCCAAAGGAGTTAACGAACACCAAACATACATATTTTTAAGGCAATGCTTCGAGATTTGTATTATATCTGCCTAAAAATCCTCGTTCATAGCAATCTTGTTCAATGCTTCGTCGATGGGAATACTGGGATACGACTTGACATCTAGGTTTGCTATGATATAGTCATTTTCAAAAACGATGTCTCGTATAATTGGAGTAAACGCGCCGGATTTTTGGTGTTGGGGTGGGGTTATAAAGAAAACGTCGCAGTCACTAACACTTCAGTCTCTTTTGGGACGCGAGAAAGAAAGCTCCGAAAATGTCATATGAGATTTTGGCGAAACGTCAGCAAAACTGTTCTTTTCAGAACAACAGTAGCAGTGGCGGCTCGGGGGTGAAAAAGTAAGTGAAGTGCAAATGAAGCAAGAAAACATCCCAATAATTTTTTTTCCAGAATTTTTTTATATGTGGAGGGGTAGAATATTTTTTTACGACTTCTCTAAATTTTGTATACTAAATCAATTCTCCTATCTTTCATAGCAGCACATGTTTTTATAACATCCTCATAAAATTCCTTTTGAATAGAAATATTGCCAAGAGAATTAAGTCTTTCTTTAGATATTGTATTTCTTAAATAAGTTTTTACACGCGCGTTTGAGGCAAGAAAAACTTCTTTCCACTAAGCACTTGTGGACGGTATTGTCAAAATAAGGGAAAACAATTTATATGATTTTTCATCAGATTTGTCACAGTTTGTAACAAATTCAAAGACGTCTTTTAAATCATTCCAGTCTTGAACAATCACATTTACTAACTTCGAATTTGAAGTTGTAACAACACCATAAATAAATATAACACAAAACAGTCAAGTTAACTGCAAAGGAACTCACCGGTTGCAGCGAAATCCGCGAAAATAAAAGTAAACAACCACCGCAAACTGAACGACATGTGGGTGTAGTGTACTGCGCCTGCAATTCACCGAGAGCGTTGTATGGCGCTGGGCTCGACGTCATCGGATACGCGTTGTCATGGCAACATAGTAGGAAAATCGTAAACTAAACATAGCACCTCCAGCAAAGTCAAAGCGGTTTGCGACACTGTTATAGTTGTTATAATAAAGTTCGATTGAAAGATTTAAAAAGACATGCCGTCAACGGTCAAGTAAAATATTTATTCGAGATGTAGAGTTTATTTTTTACCAATTAGATGAATAAATGAATGTAAAAACTAAAATTTTAAGAGATATATAATATAGTTAGATATTTGCTTGTTTATTCTTCCTGGTGAAGTAGCAATTCACCTGAATAGCCGCCACTGAACAGTAGTGAACAACGGTTGTACACCCGGAATGAAAACACATTGCATTTCTCCATCCATGAAGGATTAAGAATCAACATATATATATATATATATATATATATATATATATATATATATATATATATATATATTATAATCGTTTTAATTTAATATCTATAACAATACATTACAAAAATAGTTTTTTATGTTAAACAAAATACCGTATTACTTTAGCACGTTGAGAATTTTTTTAGGCCGCTAAAAACATTCGCAGGAGACAGACGAATATCTTGATGCCTCACCGTCGAGGCGTTCAGATTGTAGCTGGTAACAAACAGTGGTTACACACGTACTTACTAACATACATATATGACTGTTAAACATATTAATCTCCTTTGCATGCACAGAGGGGTAACAAGTTTTTTTGAGTGGATACTTAACATGCACCTCATCCAAATTATAATCAACATAAGCGTTCAACTGTGCTTCATTATGGTCCAGTGCAGAGATAAACACACTTTTGTATATGAAGGTCTATCAACACTTGAAGGATCAGCAATCGGGACAGGTCAGTAAGAATTGTTCCACCGGGAGCCGCGCCATCGCGCGACAAAAGGTCATAGAAACAGTCCTGAGTAATACCTCAGGGATCAGCAACAGGGCTATTCAAGCTCAGTGGCCTATTAGAAGTATCTGGGGAACCAATGAATAGATTTATTTAATTGAAAATTTGGCTAGAGAGATGAACATAAACTCTCTCTTTTTTAAAATATTTTAAATTGTGGACTGTTGCCGCTTCTACTTTAAATGCGTTTTCTAAATAAAATGCTCAGTATATTATTGCATTCTGTAACATAACACTTTTTGTGTTGTTTTTCTTATACTCTAATTAAACTGTTTTCGAGAAAACGATGCTTCAAAATATAGATTTTTGATCCTTCGAGGCTCTCTAACTTCTAATCGACCTAACTTTCAACGAAATGGGTTACATTTTCCGTTCTTACATATCTACCTACTGACGTCAATTTCTACTTTAACAGGAAATCTCATGTATTTCTGTTGACACTTCGTATATTCTAAATATGCATAATGTTCAATCTGATAATCAATATTTATATTCCTCAAATAGTTATTTTGTTAATTAATTAAACTTGGCATTTCGAGATCGCGTCTGGTTTCCAGTGGAATGGTCGCATAAAAACTATTTCGTGGTTTTTTTGGTGTTCCAATTTAGATTGGATAAACTATACCAGGATCAAACTTTTCCAACCAAATGGATGAGAAAAAGAGGGAGTATGTGCTGGCCGGCAAAGCCACCTGATCTTACACCTTGCAATTTTTTTCTTTGGGAATATATTACAGAACAAGTTTATGTAAGTTCATCAGCTATCATTAAAGATATGAAACATTGAATTAAAAATGTGTTTTCCAAAATTAATCCTCAAACAACTTTTAGATGCGATGGAAAATAATCAAACCGTTTTCACATGTATATTTAACAAAATGGAGCTTTTGAGAATTTAGCATTTTGTAATATCACTTACTTAATGTATTGTTTTAAATAGTTTTGATATTTTTTTCTACAGTTAGAGTTAATTTTTGGATTATTTGTTCAGTTATTAATAATCATAAAATTGTTGTTTGTAAGCAGATTTTTACTGGTGTAATTTTGATAACAATGCTGTTTGCAACTGTAGACAACGAAACAATCCTAGAGCAAAACTGATAAATATTTCTTCAAGTATCATTTTTGCAAAAATTATTAAATAATATGTTATACAAAAAATAACTGAAATTTGAAGCGTAATTTAAAATTGAAATAAAAACTACAGAATCCCATTTAAAAATCCAAAGTTACACGTTTTTCTGAAATTCCCTGTATAGTAAAGGCGGCTTGCACAATACAATTGCTGAATACCAAAATTATTTTATATAGTTTTTTTTTATTGTCAGCCATTCCAGAAGTAAAGAGGATCTCGCTTACCGATAGACCTTAAAACCCTAATAAAAAAACATAATATAGAGAAAACAATGCCTTTTATTTTTAACTATGAATTCGACATTAACAACACTCGAATTATTAAAATAACTTCTAAGTATAGATCTACACATTTAAAAAAATGCTTACTACAATCTAGTTCTTATCCTAGCCTTATTTACAAACTTTAACAAACTTTGGACACAAAATATATTTGGTGTTATAGGAAATTTACAATTATCTTTAGAGTTATTGGTATGTTTTAATGATTGAATGATCTTTTTGTTATGGAAGATTGTCAAAGCTATACTGCTTTTGGAAGAAATTAAGTTGCTTGCTTTAGGTATTGGATACAACCAACAATTATCCTCAAATCTGAAGTATTACGTAATATATTAAATTTTCAAAATATTAAAAAGTTTATACATCAAAGTAAATATTAACATCAATATAATTAAAATATTTTGAGCCTGATTAACAATAATATATTACTTTTTGCTTAATACTGGAATGCCTTTAGAAATTTAAAACAACTCATAATTATTATGAGTTTCACCATTAGGAGAGCAAACCTGATACAGAAGAGTTTAAACTAATTGTTTGAGTATATTACACGAATTGGTATTTTATAGACAATTATGTACACTATTTCCATTTGGCTCTCTATGAACTATTTCATTTGTCATAAATTATTGACACTTCTTCAAAATCAGTGTACTGTATAACATTCTGTTAAGGATACTACATATATTTCGCTTAAGCTGCTCCTCCCATACTACCCTTGGAAGTCTGAAAAGAAAAAAACAGAAATGTAGTAAACAAAATCAAACAAAAAGAAAATTTACTCTTTGGGATAAAGAAATTTGCAATATGTACCCACTCTCTTTTTTTCTTCCTTCTATAAAGTATCAATTTAGAATTTTGTGACCGTGGTATGGAATACTGTTTGTCCACATTTAACTCAACAATTTTGTTCAGCGGTGCCATCCTGATTTTACTCACATTCTTAAACCTTAAAATTCTCCAAAAATCTATGTTTAGATTTTCGAAATTGGAGAAAAAATGATCAAGTTATAGGCAATTTTTTAAAATTTTGCTTGGCAATGCCACATGCACAAATAAATGTTAGTTTGTAAGTGGTGATTGATTAGTGGCACATGATTTAAAACAAAAGCTGCCCAGTTTGATTTTTTAATTTTTTAACATTTTTTTTTTTCAAATTCGTTAAAAAAAGTGAATTGTTATAGTAATTATTTTTAGATTTGTTAAAATTAAACTGCATATTTTATTTTGATACATTATTTATATTTCTAGACTATGCCAATCAAATGATAACTATAATTGAAAACATTATAGGCGGCTAAGAAACAAACGAATTTTTAAATTAAAAATTAATGATGACAACTAAGATTTTTCATTGTTTTCATTCAAGCCCAAATCAGAAATTAAAAATTACATGGAACTTGAGTATTTTTGACCATTTCTGTCTGAATTAAATAAAACTGGTTATTCCTGTTTCATTTTCAAAAACAAAGGGGTTCACAAATGCCACAGATTTTTTTTATAAATACTTTCTAATTTTGTATATAAAAAAATTGGATAATTTTTATTTTAAAGGACATTTCTGCCATTAATCAACCCAAACTAGGAACTAAAATGTATGTGGGTATTTGTAGCCCGGTCACCAAAGCAGAATAATTTGATCTCTTTCCAAAATCTTATCTACGCTTAGAGAATTTTAAATTTAATTAGAACTTAAATAAAAACCTGAAGGTTTCCCTTTAAAAATCCAATAGGTGAAGGATAGTGACTACAAGTTCTTTTTGCTCTTGTAAAACTGTTTTTCATATTTTACTGTGTATTAGTATCTTTTTTCAGGTTTATGTATAGATTAAGACACATAATCGTGGATGTGATTATTTGTTTTTTTTTAAAGGCATTTTAAAAACATAATACATTTTTGAAAAATTTTAAAATACAGGTTTAAGTAGTTAACTATAGAAATGTTATGATAAACTAAAATTATATTTTTATAAAAAAAATAATTTTGAAGGGCAAGATTGTAACTTTGCAAGCCTTTTCAAAATTCGTCCATATGATAAAATCATTTTTAAGCATAACATTACTTCATTTTAGTACGTACCAAGAAGACACCCACGATCAACCCAAACAATCCTATGGCACTACCAAAGATCTCAATGATCAAAATTTTGACGAAGAGTGTTTTGTTGGCAGCATCTGCGATGGCTGCTCCTGATCCTACAACTCCTACGCAGAGACCGCAGAAGAGATTTACCATACCAACAATGAGTCCAGCACCGAAAATTACATGGGCGCCCATGAAATTCTTGATCTTGACTGCTTCAGTTATTTCCAGTTGGTCATAACGCTAAAAATCAATACTTACTTTTTAAAAATGTTTTGCTTAAGAAAAAAGTAAAAACTAAAGGTGAATTTAATATAAATTAATCTAATAATAATAATAATAATAATAATATAATCTCCGTATATACTTGGTAACACAGGAGACATGTAACAAGCTGACAGTTTTAAAGATATTACTTTGAAATTTGACAAAAACACACACCCTTGTAAGAACAATTTTTTCCAATATTTTTAATAGCTATTTATTTTAAATAAAAACTATCCTGATTTGTCAAAGATCTTGAAAACAAAGCTTAACATGTGAAACATCATTAAAAAGATAATTTTAAATGAGTGTAAAAAAATTATACAAGGTGCCACTCAAAAATACTATTATTACCCCAAATGATTTTTGAATTGAAGTGTTTTAAAAAATGAAGGAAGAAGTTTTGTGTTAGACCGATTAGAACAACTATTTTATAAATATTGACTGTATTTTTGCATAAAGTGGTAATATTGAATTAAAAAAAAGTGCTGTCCAGCCAACATTTTGAAAAAAAAAATTAACGTGTGATATATCTGTGAAAAGCTTTTATAATAGGCGATAAAAATTTGCCTCTTATGGAGTTATTTCAAAGTGATATACTGGCACTTATTTCGTTTTGATAAATAAAAACATTTTTTAACAAATTACTCATTTACCATAAACCTGCACTACATAGGTTTGAAAACTACAGATCTCCTAGAATCAAATTGGATATGTGCCAATATCCAAATTTTACCCATAGCAATCAATAATATATTTAAAGTACTAAAATATTATTAAATATATGTGTAAATTATCAATAGATAAGCCTGGGGAATAAACTCTAGACATTTTAATAGGTCTTTATACTCTTGGAACTTTTTACACTTATTCCTTAAAACCCATACAATGCATTTAAAAACATATAATAGAATGTTTTAAGTTTTTTTTCCATAGTAAAATTCCAGTTCTAGTGTATATTTTTATACTTCAACTAATATACTTTCAAATTGTCTCCTACAACCTTCATTTTAAATACTATATTATATATTTTACAACAAAAATATCCGTTTTTTTAATAAGATAATGATCTAATGGACTGTCATAGCTAGATAGAGGGTTGAAATTAACAACTCACAATTTTCACACATTTCATGCAGCACAATTAAAAAAAACATTTAAATTTTTGTTTGAACAATGAGGGGGGAGGTTGAACCTCCAAAACCCCTTTACCTACAACCCTGATTTAATGGAAAGAGTACCGAGACAGTTACTAAGCTTTAAAACCTAATGAAGAACAGCTAAGCGTGTCAAAGCCGCACTGTATGAAATAATATTAATAGATAATAAAAAAGTGAATTATAAAGTAAAAACGGATACTTACTTGGAAACTACTAGACAATACAATGGCAGTAATCAAACCATAAATGGCAACGGCTTCACAGAAGATAATAGAAATTAAATTCTTTGTTTTGATTCTGGGAGCTTTTACACCAGCTCCAACTATACTAGCTCCAGTTGTGTATATTCCTCTAAAAATAAAACAAATGCTATCGTCGTTTGAGCATTAATGTAAAAATGTACAATCATGAGAACTACAAATATTTTTAATTTTTCTAATATTTTGGATTTAACCTACATATTAAATTTACATTAATTTCATCAAATGTTATTTTGCCATAAAAAGAAAAATAACATTTGACAATACTTATATTTTTTGTACAAAAATTTGAAATTGCAAGCAGACTTTTACATTTGCTGTCAATTGATGTTTACATTTTTTCTTGTCCTCCCCCCTCTAAATAGAAATTTGCCAGTGCCCATCTAAATAACTCAAAGATTATGGATACCAATAAAAGGGTTTTTATAATTAACCAATACCTACTGAAAATCTGTAAAACTAGTTCATCAGAACATTAAAAGGAAAGTTAACTGCAGTGGACAGTAGAGACAATCTATTTTCCATACTTATATACATTTCCGTTTTCTGGTAAATTTGACACTACCTTGGAATTAAATAACTCAACCTGTTACTGTTAATCCCAGATTTAAATTTTAATTGTATATGATAAATTAATGTCAAATGTTTTAATGTCTGTTAAAGTCTGCATACCCTTAGAACTGTGTCATTGTGTTCTTAAATGAATATTACTTACATTCAAGAGGCTTTTACATTTTCAGTTTGTTAAAGCATGCATATTTTTTTCATGTGGTGTAAATGCTACATATTTAATAGTTTTTGTCCACCATTTTTTTTTTAATTAGAAAAACTCATATTTTTATATAGGAATTTAAAAAAGTAGGGTCATGTTTTTATTTCAAAAGAATGTGAGCATCCCCAAAAACCCTGGATACTTATTGACGATTGGATACAACTCTGCGTATCTATGGAAAGCCTTATTTAGATAAACCCACCCAGTTATTGGGTATTTTTCATCTATTAAACTGATTTAATTATATATTATTAATATTAATTAATTAATTATTTTAAGTTTCAAACTTATGGTTGACTTTTCCCTGTTATCAGATGTCAGAGGGTGAGCTAATTTGTCAAGTTACATAAAATGAGTATTTTTTGTATGAAGACTCTGATAATATCAAAACTCTGATATGTTGTCTTAGTATTTAAATTCTATTTCTGATTATCTTATTATGTTAATGCCAAATTACCAAGCAAATTACAGTGACTGTGACAGTAACCAATTTTATCAACAGCCATGTAAAAAACAATTGGCTCATGTTTTGCAATAAAGACTCTGTGTGTGGAACTAAAATGCACAAAATCAATTTCCTAATATCATGAACTTCTAACCATGGATGTAAAAAACCCCTTAATCCATTCTTTCCATTCCACCAAAATTAGTAAGAATTCACAAGTACCTAATAAATATACAGGATGATATATCTCTCAGTCGACCTTATATCTCCATTATTCATAGACAACAATTTTTATGATGTTTTCAAAATTTTATTACAAAAATATTCACTATCAAGTTAACAAAATAAAACACAAAATTAATTAAAGAAAGTCCTTCATTTAAATTAAATGCCAACTTGCTATAACATATCATATGCCTATCTTCAATTGTTTTTGAGATATTAACATTTGAAAATTGACAATTTCAATCATTCGGAGGGTGTAAAATCTAAATCGTTTTACCTAAACAACTGCAAATTCGAATCTTCCTTTTGATGTCTCTTTTAAATTCAACATGATATTGAACTTTTGCAATTTTTCTTTTTGAAAAAAAAACTTTTACTTTTGCTTAGATTACAAGTGGAATTTATTTTGCCCTAGCTCGAATCATTTAGATTTTACAGCATCTTTACCACTCAGTCTAAAAACATGAAGATAGGTATAGGGTATATTATTTTTCTTTTATCTAATCTGTTACATCAAGTTGGTCTAGTATTTCACATATGATTCAAAAACATAATAAAGCGTGTTACATTCACCCTAATGACTTTTTGGTTCATTTCATAATGCATTTTTTATTTGATAGTTGTTTTTCAATAAATTTTTTTAGATGATTATAAATCTATAGAAGCTTCGAATTTACCTAAAGTTTTGCCTATACAAATAACAGAGATATAAGGTCAGTTCAAAGACATATGAGTTAAATTTAAATTATTGTTCCAAAAACAAAAACTATATACCTAATTTCATAAACTATTCAAATTGTTTTTAAAGAAGTATTACATACTCCATTAAATCATGTACCAATAAAAATAGAATACTGTCCAGACAAAAGTTTCTTTTACATAAATTTTTCAATTAAATCAGTCCTAACCTGGCATCAATTCAAGTTTGTAATATGAAATAAGTAAACTGCTTATATTAGTGAATTATTCTGTAACCACGTATAAACCCGGCACAGCCCGTCTATTCAATAAATATCTAAAAATATGCAGCTTATTTAAAACACTTTCTAAAAAAATATAGCCTTATTTTATTACAACACATCACCAGAATAGCCTATATTCACTATATTAGTCATCAATCAAAACCTTCCTAGGTTAAATAGTTGTTTTTGAACTAATATTCTGTAATAAAATTGCAACATTATATAAACAACTAAAACTATTGAACAGACAAAATCCCCATCATCGGGAGATTAAGAAAATTTTGATATCCCGAGTAGGTATGTTTTAACTAGAACTGCCAACTATTGTTGATATTCTATATAATTTTATTGAAGTCCCAACTGTTCATTTTGGTGAGGACTTCGACCATAAGTAAAGTCCAGATCAAGAAAATTGCAAAATCCTATACTTATTTGTTATCTAACAAAACCTACTAGGTATCTGCCCTTTTCCATAATTCTGATGAAAGCCTGGTTGTCATTAGACTTGTTCGGGTTACATTTTCAACTACTTTTTTTATGAATTTAGTGGTACGCATAACACAAATTTGTAATGGCATTCCATCTTTCCTATATTTCTAAGAACTATTCAAAATTAGTTCATACTAGAAACCCAAATAGGCCCACTATTTTGATACGAATACTGTGTACCTGTACAAATTTTACATTTGCCACTTGTTTACTGCATTCTTATCTGAATTATTTTGCAAGCAGCTAACCTAACCTACTCCTGTGATACTTGATGAATTTGCTTTGTTGGCTTTTTTGGAATACTTGTTCTCCATCAATACAAGCAATACTTTAATTTTAAAGCTTTTTTAAATCTTGGAATTTGGTCTGCAACTTGTTTAATTTTAAGAGTCATATGTAGAATACTGCACTCTGTATCCATTCGAATCTAGTTTTACAACGGGATGATTCTCAGTATAGACAAACGTAAGTTTACTAAATTTAATAAATCTAAAAAAATGTACAGCAATTCTTTAATTATCAATTTAATAATATTCCTTATATATATATATATATATATATATATATATATATATATATATATAATATATATTCTTATATATACAGTGAAAACTCTCAACAACAGACAGTAGCCGTGCCACAGAAACTGTTCATTGTATAGAGGTGTCCGTTGTCTGGAGTGAACAAATTAAATACCAATGTAATTTTATTTAAAAAAATATTTTATTTTTAAGTAAAAAAATAATACATTTAGTACAAATTATTACTACGTATACACTAACATCTTTTACATACATATATGCATACAATAAAAATGTACTACCTAATATAAAATATTATACTACCTACATATACAGTTTGATACAGTTCTACTTTATAAAAAATTTCTATTTAAAAAAATTATCAAGTGTTATTTGTCTTAAACTAGTTAATTTATTTTGAATAATTTGAGATACCATTTTAGACGCAACTTCTGAACAGAATATCCAGATAACATACAAATGTGTGCAATATCCCTTAACATTTTATATGCTTCCTTAATGTTCTTAATATTGAAAGAAATAATTTCTTCATCATCATGATGAAATCTGACTGTTCTCACTATTTTGAAATTCACTGATGCACTCACATACACTTATGTTAGGATTTTCTGTGAATAAACTTTAATCAATTTCTGAATATGAATGACAATGGCACATAATCTTCACTATCGTAGTCAAGGTTTTCATCGAGAATTTCGTCGAATCCAGCTTTGTGGAAGCAGTTATTGATGGTCTTGGATTTCGACTTTTTTCCATGCAGCAACAATCCAAATCAAGGCACTTACAACATTTATGGATTTCTTCAATTGTTCTGTAGATTCAGAATACTCCATGGATGAAAAAAGTCGCTTGATTAAAACCTTTATGTACTGGCTTTTAAAATTTTGAATCACGCCCTGGTCTAATGGCTGGCAATGTGATGTCATATTTGGCAGTAAAAAAATTATTTTAACATTTTTTAACTCCAGTTTTGGGCTAGATGCAGTCCAAAAATAAAAGTACATTTCGGTTTTGCCTATGCATTTTTTGGTCAAATTTCATCAACCAATCCGACATTATATCCCTGGTCATCCATGCCTTCTTGTTATAGTACCATTCAAGTGGCAATTTTTCCACTCTTGATCCTTTAAAACAATGGGGTGTTTTACTTTTTCCAATCACCAGTGCGTTTTCGTTTTCTCCATTCATAACAGAGCAAAGTAAAATAGTGAGTCTCTCCTTGGACGCGTTCCTGCCAGCACATGTTTTGCCTTTTAAAGAAAACGTTTTATTTGGCAAGACACAGAAAAAGTCTCATTTCATCGGCGTTATAAATGTCTCTCAGTGCGTAGTTTTTGATAATAGCACATAATTTCGTCCACCAATCAGTTACCTGAATCAAGTCTACAGCTGCTGCTTTGCTACAGATGGATTTGAAAGAGATATTATGACGTTGACAGAACTTCTCCAACCATCCATTTGATCCTTTAAAACCATCAACTTCTAGATTCTTTTCAATTTCTTGAGCTTTTTCCTTTAGTATTGTACCAGATATTGGAATGTTTTTGGAACTTACTTTTCAAAACCAGTCATATTTCAATTTGGTCTATGGCAGCACCCTCAGCAATCGCTTGTTAAGATCGCTCTTGTTTCTCAAAATATCACTAATATGAGATTTTCCTAAACAGAATTTTTCGGCTAATACTCTAACACTTTGTTTTTTTCTGTGTACTGGCTTATTGCAACTTTTTCTTGAAGACTCAAAAACCTTGTTTTGTTTGAAGACATATTGATCGCTCCAGAGTAACATCAAAACTAAGTTATTCTATTGATGAACACTACATTTTATAAAAATAAGGTGATATATTTATTATGCAATACTATGCTAAACTAGTGCTATTAACAATAGGTAGGCGCCCAGCCGCTTATTAACATAGATCTAAATATTGCCCATAATGTGCAATAAAACTACCAACATTAAATGTGGGTTTTTCAAAAATTATCTGAACATCTGTCCGTTCTGAGGAGGTAAATTTTACTGTTTTTATTAAAAAGTTCAAGTTTCAAGTCAAGAGGGTTTAATAGACAGGAATACATATACTGACAGTTGGTGACTTCAAAATTGTCAGTTTGGTAGAGGTAACCATTGTTCGGAGGTGTCCGTTACGGGAGGTTTCACTGTATATTATATATAATATAATCAGAGACCTTAGTGTTCTGATTTTGGGTTTTGTCAAAAGAAATACCAGACTTTAAAAGCATAGATGCTGTAAGATTGCTTTATTCCTCATTAGTAAGATAGGAATCCATATTAACAAACTTATGTCAACAAATTAATCAGAGTTCAAAACAATTTTTTTTAGATACACTAATTTTAAAAAATATATTAACTATTGCCAACTAGAAAAAGACTTTGATTAAGATTTTATCCACATCCAATTTTATATTAGCAGACAATCCAGTGGACCATACCCTAGACACTTTCTTTACAGAATTAAATAGTGTAGCATGTGACTGTTTAGGTGACCAAAAGATAGTAACCTGTTTAGAAAAGCTAGTTAGAGGGGTAAACAAATTTGAAACTTACACCGCTGCTCCGACGACAGATAGAGCTACCGCAAGACCAATGCCCATTGAAGCCCACATATAGGGCGATACACTTTCTAAGAACCTAAAAGAATTAAATTGAATCTATAATTTATGTCACTTGAGAAGAAAAATACCTAATAAAAACTAAAACATAAAATCCTTACCATCCGATACTTATTTGTTCGCCTTTTCCGGTGAGGGTGTAGTATAGGGCTGAAATATAAAGAAATCATGTGATTACACTTGATCACGAGATATCACACCTACATTATGTACAGTTCCAGCTAGAAAAACTTACGAAAAATAATAAGGGCAGCCGATGCGACATAACTAAGTGTGTAAAGTAGAGTGTACCGCATATTTCTTAAATATTATTTAAAAAATAAGTAAAAAATAAAATACAAACAACTCTAAAAATAAAATAATTTAAAACACTGTGCGATCATCACAGGTGTCACAGATTGTAAACTCGTACTGACATACAATGTTGTCAGTTTTATCTGAATGATCTGAACTCAAATCAGTTAAAATAAATTATGATCTTGGTCCATGATCCAAAGGTAATGTAGTGCTAATTAAAATATTATTATTTTGAATCAATCGCAAGAATTTTATAATAAGAATAATGGAAATGTTTTATGGGAAACAGGAATAAAAAAATTACTTTAACTCAAATAAAATAAAGTATATAATGGCATAGACTTGCACGATTAATTAAATCTCAAACCAATATCTGACTATAACGCCACTTGCAGTGATTTTCTTAAACATTTTTTTTATTTTTAAGGGCGTCTGTCCACCCATGCGATTTTCTACGCGTGGATTGCAATTCTTTACTAGGATTGGCTCTTGATTATTTAAAAATGTTTTTCCGGCGGTTCAGATTCTTAAAAGAATCCGAGGGAGTTGACATCTTTTTGCAGATTCCGCTAAAATATCGTTTTCTCACATAACCCTAAATTTCGTATTTGTTTATTGTGTCTTATGTTTATTTAATTCGAGTATATAGCGGCATAATGAATTTGGATTATTGTAATTATTTAATAAAGTTATAATAGGTTTGCTGGCGATACGCCTAAAAAAAAAGCTATAGGTTCTGGATTCTCACAAATGTTTCAGCAGAGAAAAAGTCATAAGTCATTATTATACGCTCTTCTCTTGAAAGAATTAAGTGATCATGACGATCAAAAGTATTTTAACTATCCAAGGATGTCTAAAGAAAAGTATAGTAAGTATTTTTATACTAGAGCCGCCGGAAACCGCAAGAGCGTATAGCCTCCTTATTATAGATACCCTTTTTTACAAAAACCAAAAAAAAAGGCCTACAGACTTAACTAAAAATGCAATTTGATATTTAAAACATGGTTATATACAAATTTATAAATTTGGTTAAAAAAAAACTAAAAAAAAAAACCTCGCCCTTTGAAAATGGAACTGAAGGCCTCTTCAATGCAATTCCAATTGTCATACGACCAAGCCACGGGAGCTCACATCAAAGTCATGAGTTCGAGATGTAACCGCTCCTGTGTGATTGACATCCTTGCCCAATCTAAAGCCTTGTTTTATATCTATAAACAAGGTCTAAAGCCGTTCCATGACTTGTTTTATATTAATAAACTTTTTTACATCAACCCAAAGCTAATTAAATCGCAGTGCAATTTTCAAAACACAACTACATACAAAATTATAGGTTTTGTTAAAAATAACTAAAAAAAAAAGTCACCGTCTGTCGGAGATCAGAACGAGACTTCAGTGCTAACCTGATACCCTACCACTGGGATAGCAGACCTCACATTAAAAATATAATGAATATTGTATCAGTGTTACCAATACTCTGACACGGAAATATACACCATTCCTGTCAAAAAATCCGATTTTTATCCGAATGTGTTCAACAAAACGCCCAGAGAGAGATGTACGAAAATAGAAGTTGTGAAAACTAGTCGATAAAATTAAATTATTGATAAATATGTCTTAAAAAAGTTTACATATTTTTAAATGCTATTTATTTAACTATTTTAAAAAAATCTGTACCTGTTGTTTTTTAATTTTAAAGCCATATCCTTTCATGATTATGATTAAATACTTGCTTTAATATAGACTAGGCATTTTTTACAGCAAACCTAATCAATTCTAGCATAATCTAATACGTATTTTTTTATTATAACTTTTAGCTATAGTCGTATCGCCTCGTGGAAGGCAGACCTCTGTGTTTTTAACGTAAGTGGTTCAACCTGTTCGGTTTTGCGGCGGGAGACTTAACCGCTCAATATGGAAATTAACAACCCTGCTGAAAAGGGAGCAGACACTGTGATCGTGTGAGGCCTAGTTTTTCCTGTATTTTAACCTGTTCGTCTGCCCAGTTGTACTAATATTAGCGAAATGGCTGCTATGAGGCAAGAGTAAGAGGAGTGCGGGGATAGCTTGAAATAAAAGGTCATCATAGTAGTACTCTTAAAGGGCACCTAGTGGAAGCCAAGATGCAATTCAAAGATTTAAAAAAGAAAGAAGAATAATTTAAAAAGTTATTTATAAGAATCAGGGTGTTTCTGGAGCTTAGAGCTCGATATCCGGACAACCCACCGATAACGTTTCCAAACCGGAAGAAGGTGTAAATCATCTGGGAGGGTCGCCCCAGCTCTAAGCCCCGGACGGAGAGCAATCGGGCAAACGGACTAGTATCCGCGCCAAAAATATAACAGGTTCAAGCTCAATTTTGAGCAAAAAAAAAATCATGTCCGTTGCGGGATGAGGGATCTATTGCATCCAAAGTTGAATGTTTTACCACTGCTCCACGGTGAAAGTTTAACGAACTTACTTATAAGAATATAAGAGTAATATAAATATAGATATATAATATGATATAAATCTCCAATAATTAAACAAAATGCCGCAATCAGCATCACTGAATACAGGATTTAAGCATTAAGATGTCCGCGTTAGAAAGGTAACCGAAGTTAGTCAATCTAACTAGCACTTGTATTCCGGATCCGTGGGGCTTGTGTTTCCGGAATTTGTATTAAATTTCCCAATTGCCATGCCTTGTTTTGCATAGTTTATATTAGAACACAAAAAATCTATATTTGAAAATCCGAAAAAAATCCTCTCACTCTGAAAAATTCCACTAATTGGTAACCCTGCAATGTTCATAATCTACAGCCACGAATTGGTTTGAGAGTTAGCTGCTAATAAATTCTAAAAATTGGACGGGAAATATGTACTTTAATTTGGGACATAGTTTGGAGTCATTTTTACAAGTGGTTGCATATGTCTAACATCAAACTAAATATCAATAAAGAATAAACTTTTCTATAATATAAGATAGGTACGGAACAAATAGTGTTAGGGATTTAAGGGATTACCTTACCGATAGATTTTTGATAATAAAGAATTCGGTGCGCAAGTGATTTAATTGAGGGATCATTCACATGAGATTCACGCGTATTTAAATGCTGTTGTCATTAATTCGTAATGCATATTAATTCGGAGAGTTTTGATTGTTTACGCATGTCACCTGTCTCATATGGATAAACGCACCAATTGATAAGCGTCATGGTTACTGGTGACTTATTTTCAGTACGAATTAATAAATTAAGTAAAAGTAAGTGAAAAACGGAAAACGCAGCGGACTAGCACTATGAGGGTACTCTATGCGACAAGGAACAAAAAAGAAATCTCTTTAAAATTATTTCAGAAAACCAAACTGTTACTGTTTTCAGATAGAAAACTGAGATCTTAACTGAGTAAACGAAGCAGAGGACGTCCGCCAATGTGCTGGACCTATGACTTCAAAACGCTTTGCTGGACTTGTACGGATAAGAGAAGCACAAGTTCGGAATAACTGGTACCAAAAGAGGAAAAAGAAGAGGAGTGTTGACAATAAATCCCAACCATAAAGGATTGCTGCTAACGCTCTGTCCACGTTCCTCTGATAAAATTTTTGATTCTGGACGAAGTATATTTGCAATTCTAAAACTAAAAGGAATTCATGGAACCGTACCACCTGGAGTCTCTGGCTTAATTTGACTCAACTTGACTCAATCTGACTAGATCCGGCTCCTTCAGAGGGACAGGCGGCTTGAAGCCGCACGATCTTGAGCAATAATAGGTCTGTGATATCTTCAAAATTTTCTGGGTCGCACGCGCATCCTTTAAATTTCCTTCGCGCTACAGATCGGAGCCTGCAAATGTTTTACCCTTTGTATACATCGTTCACGACCATTACCGTTTTAACGATTTAGTGAGTGTCACCAATGTGTCTAAGAAGATAATTAAACTGGATCAGAGGAAGTAAAAGTCGTAATATAGGAGGAAGAATGCTATAGACGATAAAATAAAGGAAAATAGAATAGAAAAACGGGAAAATTAAAAACAAAAACCAGTTAACTTAAAAAACGTTAGCAGCGTGCATATGGGATGGTATCTGGTGAAACAATGACAAACTGCCTTTCCGTTTACTAAGAAGAAAAGGTGACAGCAGAAAAAAGCGGAACAGCCGCATTTACATTGTCTGAAACCCATCTTTCAAATGTCAACCAACTTTTTTTTACCTTCTTGCATTTTTTGCTATTTACATTTTGATTTAAATTCAATTTCATTTCTCCAATTACGAATTGTTAAAAACCATTCTACTAAACGCTTAGGATTTCTTGATACTTGTCTATCAGGTATATCGGCTGACCCAGGAGACATGCTATAGGCTGCCATTCAGTGGCGCCTCGCGGTTGAAAAAGTAAGTGAAGTGCAAAAAAAGCAAGAAAATATCGCAATAATTTTTTTTTCAGAATTTTTTTTAGATGTGGAAGGGGTAGAATATTTTTTTTACGACTTACCTAAATTTTGTATACTAAATCAATTCTTTGAATTTCTTTGATAAATACATAAGGGATGTCATAATTGGCGAAGGCGCGACGAGTACAAGCCGTTAAATGATTATTAATTCTGTTGGAATTTTTATTAAAAAACTCCTTGTTTTAATACAGACTCGGAATTTTGTTAGCGCGTTGCTTTCTCTATAACGAACATAACCAAGTCTAACCTAACTTAATCCTTATTTTCATTGGTTATTATAAATTTTGTTAAGAAAAAAACTAACTCATCGCTCAAACCAGGATATAAATTCGAGGTCTTCTCATTCTTAATCCGAAACCCTACAAATGAGCTAACCAATGTCTCAAGAAAACTTCAACGAACTTTGTTTATGCTTATCCGAAATAAACATATAATTAAAACGACGCCACATTCACGGAATTACTTCGTTTCTGACATAAAGTGTGTTATTTTTTTTGGTTTACTCCAAATCGACTGTAGCAATCCCAATTAAATTTGTAGGTGGAAAGTCATTTCAACTAGCACATATTTTACTGATAAAAATGCGTGAACAGCTTTACTAGGGGCGTGTGTTTGGGCTGTGGCTGCAATAACTTTCTAAAAAAAAAACATGTGCGCCACTGATTTTTTTACTAGCGCAATTATGTAGGCTGTGCTTGTTAAAAGTTACCTCTTGATATTTTGTCGATTTTGATCTCTTTTATGAGAAAAATGCAATTTAATTATGTAATGCACTGAAGATCTTTTTTTCTTAATATACATTTTAAAGGTCCTTAGTTTCAATTATTTACCTGAATGGGATTACATGAAGTGCTGAAAAAGGTCACTATCAGCTTCATTACAAGCCCTCAATCATCGGCGCAAAGATTTTCTTACTCTGGCACAAATACGAGGATTTTGCCGAACTGTTACAAATACCATTTCAATGCGTTGTAAAAGTTCTCCAAATGTTTGTATTGGGGTCTTGTATACGAACTCTTTTAGATAATTATCAAAAAAAAATCCATAGGAATAAAGTCAGGCGATCTTGTTGGCCATGATATTGGACCACCACGGCCAATCGATCGTTGCTCGTATAATTCCGATAATACAAGTAATGGCCCGAGCAGATCATTCAATAGAAAATTAAAAAATGACGCATGATTCAGTCTATATGGAAGAATAATTGGATCAATAATTTAATTTCTAATAATACCAACCCAAATATTTTCAGAAAACTCATATTGCGAGCTTGCTACTCTGATTGCAGAAATCTGAATTAAAGTTTAGAATGTTTAACGGAATGTCAAATTTAACAGCGAGTTCCTAGATTTCTATAAGCAGCTTGTCAAATCCGAAATCTCGGTTAAATATTCTAAACAGCAATTAAGTTTTGTGCAACCGGCTGTTAGTAAATGGGGATTTTACTCAAACAAATTATGCAAGTTATAGAAATTTATTATTTCCTTTCTTGTAAATATTTCTTCGTCTGTAAAAAAAGCACGACGAGAGAAATGTTGGTCGTTTTCCAACTTATTTAAAAAGCACTGACAAAATTCTTATTTAGGCCCACAATCTATCGGTAAAAGTTCTTGAACTCGGGTGTAGTGGTATGGTTTTAATTGTTGCTCTTTTTAGATTCAATGAACAGTTCCACCTCATCAACCCACACAGTCCGTCGGTATCTTCTAAGTTCAGCATTGGATTTTAACACCCGTATTCACAAAAGAGGTTTAACTTTAGACCAGGTCTAATTTGACAGTTATAGGTTTAGGATGACTGATGATGATTTTTAACAACTGAACAAATAATGTTTCTAGATGTCACAATTACAACTTGACAGTGACAAGCGAAACAACTGGCGAACTAAGAGTTTTAGGTACCATCGCAACTAGACCAGGACTAACTCTTAAACCTCTTTAGTGAATACGGAGGTAAAGGTTTTAAGGTACCGGCTTCTCCTAAACGTCTGCAGATATGTTCAAAAATATTTTTGAAGGGTGTCGTTCGTTCGGGATATCTATCATGATAAATACTTGCTAGTTCTCTTTCATTTTGTCTCGCTTCATCATAAAAGCTAGTATTTAATAAATGCAATAACAACTGTAACGCGGGAAAAAATTAAGAACGTGTGTGGCGTAGCTACCAATTTTGCCCCCCCCGCGGTCTCCGGTAAAGGCTCCCTCTCAAAAAAAAAATAACTGATGACAAAAAGAAGGTCCTTTACTTGTCAATAAATGTAGCCCCCAAAGCATAGCAAGAAAATATATGATGACTAAAAAAAAGGTCATACACACTCTCATAATCCCTTTGAGCTGATTTGCCATTATCGCCGCCCCCCTGACTTCGATATCACTCCACGTTTAAGCCAGTGGCGGCTATTCAGGTGAAGTAGGTGAAGTGCTACTTCACCAGGAAAAATAAACAAGCAAACATCAAATTATATTTATTTGAGGGGTTGAGTTCCAAAACTAGTTTTATTCAAAGTCACGAATTTTCAGTAAACGCCAAAACGAACTGCAATTAAATTAATCGCTATAGTTTATTAGTTTTTGCTCTTTTAGGTAGTAAATGCGTTACTTAGTTATTTCACAAAAGGAAAAATAAATGCATCTACTATTTTTTCGTTTATTTACTAAAAATAAATGGATAAGGACAGTTTTGTTGCAAATTAATGGATAAGAGCATTTATGAAACAAACAACATTGGATTAAAACACTTTTGGAAATAAAAAAAACATCTCCATAAACAAACTTGTTTATTTTAAACTTTTGCAGTTTTATTGAACATTATTAGAACTTAAATATGTTGTAAGAAGAAGACCAATTAATTCAAACTAAAGTTAGAAAAAGTTGAAGAATCATACGGTAAGTTCATCAGCTTCTGTTGAAATATCCTGAATTTCTTCTATTTCAACTTGCACATCATCGGGAACTGGTTTGGAAAGAAGATCTTTGTAAAAATCCAATTCTCTTAGGTCATTCCAGTTTTCTCCGAAATGCTGTTTAAGTAGTTTATTGATATCCTGCGGTTTTTCACTTTTAATTGGCACTTGTGGTGGGGGCAGATCAAGTTTGAAATGAAAAATTTTACCTTTTTTGAGAAAGGATTTAAAGACGCCCAAATCACTTCTGTAAGTTGTTTCCCCTTTAAGCGGGATAGAATTTTTGGTTTTGATCAGCTTCATTCTCTTTGCAAGCGCAAACTGGAAATGTAATTGGCCTGGAGTTTTACCATTATTGGCTACTCAAGATTTAAAGTCAAACACAGGAACATCCTTATCAAGTATTCTTACTTGTCCATACTTGGAGAAAATATTAATGTATTCCTGAGGATCAATTATGGTGTCTTTGCGTTTGAGCTCTTTTTCTATTCGCCCGAACACTCTATGTGGCGGTATATACGAATGACCCACAATGAGAAATATGAACTCAAGAGACTGTGAATTTGAATATTTTTATTCTGGCCTGGGCAGCCGTCTGAAAAAATCTCTATGTTGTTATATGCGTGTAAATTTTTACTGCAAAGGAAATGATAAACAATTGAAGAGATTTCGTTCGAACCTTTCAAACGCTGATTTTCTGACCAAGTAAAAATATTTACGGTTTCTCTGTTCTGTACATTCTTTGAATGTCCTTCACATATAATCATATTATACTGGTATAACTGCCGAGAATAATAAGCAATTTGATCGGGGACTTTGGGTAAAACAAGATTTTTCTGGCAGTCAAATGAAAATTTAAAAGTTGAAGGATTTTGCTCCCTAAGTTGTTCATGAAATGCCTTTGCCTTCATTTTGTGTACAGTATACCTTGCCATTATTTCCGCTTTTTCTTGACCTTGAAGAATTTGAATTTTTGATTTAAATCTTATACACTCAGAGCAAGCATCTGTAGCGGGTGTCTTGAAACTAATATTAAAATCCGTGACGAAGATATCCCAAAAAAAAGATATTTAACTAGATTATGTGCTACAACTTTGCTGTTATATAACTTCCATAATTTGCGCACGGAACAGTCACTACGAAAATATTGCCTCTGACTTTGCTGGCGTGTATAATGAGAATCGACACACTTTAGGGATTTGATAAAATTTTTTACTTCATTTCTCTTTTCAGAATATTTTACTGATCTCGTATCGCCTCCGCGGTTTTCTTTAGCAATTTGTCCAGTCAAGTGATGTTGCTTACAAATATTTTGCACTCTAAACTTAGAAACTCCAAGAATATCTTGAAATGTTTTCCTGCAAACCTGTACTAGACCTAGCGATCTTGATTTTATGTTTAAGTTATAGTTATACCCTTTTGAGGACCTTCTGCTGCGCCGGGGCGTCTACGTTTAGGGTTTTCTTGAGCCGTATGTTTCAATATAAAATTATCTTGGAAAATTTTGTCTTCATTCGAATAAAAAGATTGATGGAAGCGCTTTATATCTTGCATAGGTACATCGTTGCATTTCAACACTTTCTTCTTATGCTTACATGTGGGATTTTTGGCAATCGTTTTGGTTTCCTCCTAAAATTCAAATGCCAAATGAATCAATGATAGGTAATGAGACCAATATAAATTTACCTTACCTTACCCAAGCTTAGCTTTTTCCTTTTGCCAAGAACTTTTGTCGCGTGTTTTTCGTCTTCCTTTTCCTTCATATAATGCGACCGTTTCGTTATTATTCATTTTGTACAAAAAACTACTGAAATATAATATTATTGTTTATCACTAAATGTTTACTACTAACGATATGCACGGTTTGCGGCTAGAGCAACGACTAAAAACGTTTAAAACAATGTAATAAAAAACAAGTCATGGCGGTCAAATGTTGCGTGCAGGATAAGACAAGTTTTGTTACAAATATACGCGTGGATAAGAAAAGTTTTGGAACAAATGCACGATTTTACTATGCAATTTAGTAGGGATAGGAGTTATGGCATAAAAAATATACTGAATATTATGCAAGGCTGCCAACGCTAGAGTTTGATTGTTTCACCACCAAAACTCCAATAATGGATAAGGCGAGTTTTGGAACTCAGCCCCTCATATATATCTCTTCAAATTTTAGTTTTTACATTCATTTATTCACCTAATTGGTAAAAAATAAACTGTACATCTCGAATAAATATTTTACTTGACCGTTGGCGGCCGAACTTTATTAATTATAACAATTATAACAGTGCCGTAAACCGCTTTGACTTGGTGGAGGTGCTATGTTTAGTTTACGATTGTCCTACTATGTTGCCATGACAACGCGTATCTGATGACCCGAGCACAGCGCCATACAACGCTCTCGGTGAATACACTACACCCACGTATCGTTTAGTTTGCGGTGATTGTTTACTTTTGTTTTCGCGGATTTCTCTGCAACCGGTGAGTTCCTTTGCAGTTAACTTGACTGTTTTGTGTTATATTTATTTATGGTGTTATTACAACTTCAAATTCGATGTTAGTAAATGTGATTGTTCAAGACTGGAATAAATTAAAAGACGTCTTTGAATTTATTATAAACTGTGACAAATCTGATGAAAAATCAATTCGCTTTGCGAAAGGAATTTTAGGTGAGATAAACGATTTTGAATTCACGTTTCTGGGATTAGTGTTTAATGACATTTTCTCAGTCACGGACATACTATTTGACGTTCTTCAAAAAAAATCGCTTGACATTCATTTGTGCATATTCAATTAAGAGGCCGTCGTGAGGCGCTCTGTAAAAAAAGAAATGAACATATTTTTAATACCATGTTTGATAAAGCAAATTCTATTACAGAAATAAATCATTACAAACGTGTGCTTGCTAAGCTTTCACCTAAAGAAATTAGGGCTAAGTATAGAACCCTTTTTTATGAAATATTGGACCATATTTTAATGGAAATGACACTAAGATTTCAAGACTGTGAAAAACTTCCATTTTCATGTTTGGCAGGTTCTGCTAAGTTTTCCGAATATAGTTTAAATTTTCCGACCGGCCCGTTTAAAAATTTGTTACAGTTATGTGGGGAAATATTTTCAAAAAGTCATCGACTTAAAAAGGAGCTTGGTCTTATTTTTGCCAATGAGAGTAATTGGAATATATCGCTGCAAGAGCAAGTGAAAAAAATTAATAAAAATAAATATATTTTTACCGAAGCATATAAATTGTTCTCCCTTATTTTGACGATACCGTGGAGTCGACAAGTGCTTGAGTGGAAAGAAGTTTTTCTTGCTTCAAATGTGTAAAAACTTATTTAATTTAAGAAATACAATATCTCAAGAAAGATTTACTTCTCTTGGCAATATTTCAATTCAAAAGGGAAAATAAAAAAAAATTTTAACACCCTATATCTCAGAAACGAAGCGAGATCGGACTCATGTTGATATAGACTTATAGATTTATTTTTGGAAATCTCCCTATGTTTTTTGAGATACCCTGTATATCATTAAATAAATCAACACATGCATTATTTTTTGGAAAAACTGCATTATGTTTTTTTTTATATAAAAATCAACACCTACTTAATATAAAAATCAACACCTACTTACCCTTTTCAACATTCCAACACGTTTAATTTTCAATAAAATACTTTTGTCGTAATTAAATAATTTTCCCACTTTATGTAAATAAGCCTTCGCTTCGGCGGGAGAATTCCGAGCGGTTGATTTCTTGCAAAAGCAGGAAAATTAATCGAATCTAGTCACGTGTTGTCGCTTTGATAGCGCCGTTGAACGGGTACGGTTTCCGAAAACTTTCGCATATTTAATTGTTTTCCCACATACATCAGGCCTACGTGGAATCGTCGTTCGAAATCTTTTTCGGTTCGAAATAACCTAGTTTTCAAAAGTATGGGATTTCTGGAGGGTTTAAGAATTCTAATTACTTCATTTCACGAATAGGTAATTATATTTTTTAAGAAAATTTATATGGAGCGGATATCAAAAATGTATCGAAGATAAATGTACAAGATGCCTCACCATAAATTGATCAACCCATTAATTCGGTAAATAACGAGAATATAAAAAAGAATTAAATATGAAAGAATTTTCCTGAAATTTTATTTAATTTAGTTTTGCAGGCAATTGAAATACATTCAGCGTATATTTCAATTCGCATTACCGCCAAGTTCACCATCTTTCTGGTATAAAAGGAATAATTTTTTTTAATGAAACACTATATTTTACTTTTTAAAATCTCAACAATTTTTTCGAAAATAAGGGTCTAACATCCATAATTTAATGTATTACCTTTTAATAAAATTCCTGCACACAAAAGGTTATCTGATATGTTTGACAATGTCAGTTTTGTTGATTTACAAAAATGGATTGTTTAACTGGTTATGGGGGTAAAATGCGTAACCTGCAACATGTTTGTAACATTTTCAATGACGGATGTCCTAAAGTAAGTAAAATTAACAAAAAAATTCGTGAAACTGGAAAGGTAAAAATGCTGTCCGTTCTGGCAGATCGGAAACACAATAATTCCCACAAACAGTAGTCGAGGGACGTCAAGTTCGGAGACTGAGGTGGCCACTCTATTGTACCCCTACGTCCAATCCATTTTCCAAAAAAAACATTATCTAAATATTCCCGAACATTCGGAGCAAAAAGCGGCGGAGCACCATCCTGCTGCTAATGCAGCAGGTAAAGTAAGGAAATTACGGTTATTCGGAAATGGTTCTGCAATAGCTGGGATAATTTCGGCCCCTAAAAAATTCAAATATCTCTCCAGTTAATGTGTCTTCCATGAACAAGGGACCGATTATTTTTGCACCCTTTATACCTCACCAAATATTTATCTTTTGGGGAAATTGGCTATGATTTTCACGTATCCAATATTGATTTTCCCTGGCCCAATATCGACAATTATGCCTGCTAACATTTCCATTCAAAGAAAAAGTTGCTTCGTCAGAAAAAAATAAATTGATTGACAAAATTTAGAATGGTATGGGCAACGTTCTCAAAGAGTCTTTGCACCAAAGTTATTTTGTACTAATGAAACGTTTCGGTTTTTAGAGGTCGATCTACGGACATGTGTGAGCGTCATTTTTTTTTCCTAATGTTCTGGTAGAAAGGGGCGGATTTTCTTCCAAACTGATTAACACATTCAGAGCCTTATCACCATCTATTCCGCTTTTAGGTCTGCCAGAACGCACAGTATCTTTTATCTTTCCAGTTTCACGAAATTTTTTGTTAATTTTACTCACAGTAGATTTAGTTGGGATTTCTGTTAGGATATTTGTCATTAAAAATGTTACAAACATCTTGCAGGTTTCGCATTCTATCCCCATAACCCAGTGTAATAAAAATTTCAATTCTTTCGGTTTCAGGTAAACGATCGATTTTTGTGAATCAACAAAACTGACATTGTCAAACAATCAGGTAACCTTTTGTGTGCAGGTATTTTAATAAAAGGTAATACATTCACTTGTGGATATTAGACCTTTATTTTCGTGAAAAGTGTTGGCTTTCATAAAAAGTGCTCTTAATAAAAAGTATTGAGAATTTTATGCAGATTTAAAAAAAAGTAATATAATATAGGGTGTACTATTAAAAAAATCCTTTTATAACAGAAAAACGGTAAAATTGGCAGCAATGCGGAACTCTTCAGTAGGATCCGGCATAATTTCTTACCTAAGTGTACATATTTTCACTACATTCAGGTAAGCGGTACCTTGACTTTGTTACACGCTGTATAAATAAAAAGAGAGATAAGATAAGAAGTAACTTACTAGATGACACAAAAGGTAGGATTTTGATTATTGAGTAATCCATTTTCCAATTCTACCTCACGATAATTATGACAGGTTTTCCCTTTACCATGGAAAATAATTTTGCTAACTAGATGTTACGTGTCAGGTTATTGTCAAAATAAAAATAGTTTCTACAGAAGAACAAAAATTATTAATTTTTGAATTATGTGTAAAAATAATAAAAATAAAAGAAAAGTCCTTCAAAAATTTACAGTAGGTCTAAGGTTACGGTTAAACGATTAACTGGTCAAGATTCTCGCGGTTAACCATGAAAACAGTATTTTGAATAACCGAGGGAGCCCCCCCGGAGCAAGAAAACCCATATATACAGGGTATTCCACATTCTATGGTACCTAAGGATGGTACAATAGAAGTATCTAGAGAACAGAAAATTGAAAAGTTTTGCGACCTATCAAACCTATCATTCATTGGCGGCTCGTAGGTAAAAAAATAGGGGAAGTGTTAGTTAGAGAAAAGTACGACAGACAAGGTCTTAAATGGGCACCGCCTGCATAACATTTTTTGCAACTATCCACTGCTACACAACCACTTAAATTCAGAAAACCAAGAATATTTGAAATGAATATTGTAGGATTTACCAGAATTTTTATGCCTTTTTTAGCACTAATTGTCAGTACACTTGTTTGTCGACCCGTAATTAAAAGGTGCTTTTTGTCATGTTCTTTCCAACGGGAAAATGGACAAACTACAAACAATGTCACTAACGGGCCCGAACGAATTCATTTTCAACTGCACTCACGCGCCACTCCTCCAAAGAATAAAATAAAAGACCGCAGATAAAACACTAAAATACTTTACGTACAATACGAACGGAAGCGTTAAACTGCGGCTCTTCCCTAGAGGCGGGGTCTTCCTACATGCGATACTCTCGTTGCCATAGCAACGCATTATTTTCAGGCATTGTTTTCGTTTCTCGCTGGAAGATTTTTACCAACTTCGCACGTGACTCTTCCGTTGATGGATCGACACAAACGAGTTTGCTGCCGGTGCGGTGTTTAATACGGGTTTGCTTAATACGAGCAAGTATATCATTTCGTTTTGTGTTTGCCTCTAGGTTTTCTTTTTGCCAGCGGCAATACTAGGAATGCATTAAATTTAACATTGCAATTGTTGATATTTTTTTAATGAAATGAATTAGATTTAATATTGAAAATTAGTATATTGTATTGATTTTTGAAGGGTGTTAAAAATAATTAACCAGGTTTTTTTTGGAGAAGAGGCACTTCCCCTACTTCCTCAGAATAGCCATCATTTAAAAATATTTTTAAAACTGCAGTGTTGCCAGGTCTATCTGTAATCGACATCAACTTCGAAATTTTAAATAAAACGCTATATATATTATTATAATTTTAGATTCTACGTTATAATCTAAGTAACTTTTATTAAGCATGTTCTACAACTATCTCTTGCAGTTTTTTAGATATTTATAATTTTTATATTTTTCGACCAAAGCATGGTTAAGCGATTAATTAAATTATGCTCGATAAAATGGATACCCAAGCTTAAATTTTTACTATATTTGAAAAAGCTGTTATAGTTTTAGTTCTACGACAAACATAAGCTATATTTTATACAGGGTGTCCAAATTATATTTATGTTGGCATTTTTAAAAAACTTTTATAAATGAGATACCCTGTATATTTTACGACCACTGGATAAATTTAAAAAATCCTAATCTAAACATATATGGTGTTCCTATACCTATCTTCCATCGTTTTTTACTTATTAACGTTTTTAACGATAATTATTAATATTCGCTTAAATGGAAAATTATTGGTCCTAGTGTGCTTTGATTTAATGGCAGCGCGGTTTAAGAAACACAATATGATATTGTTACAAGAAAGAGAAGTATTAAATTCTATAGTGCAAATTTTATAAAAGAGAGGTAAAAATGGAGAATAATGCTTACTAAAACGTAAATATTTTAAATTTGTTTTATATCCATGGTGAGTGTCAAAAAATTTAGAAGGAACCTGTAGGAGATTTAATGAACTCTTCCTTAGAAAGATAAATGCCCCTAGAAATCAAATAATTTTAGTAACTGGATATTAAGCCAATGAAATAACGACTTTAGGTTATTTTGACACGTATCCGCATGCCTTGATATCCAGTGCTTCTAATTATCTGGGAATTGCCCTTACCTCAATTTGGAGAATTTCACGAAAACGCAAAATGCACGATTACAAATTTATAACTTTATAAGCTTTGCAACCCGACGATCCTCCGAAACGCTTAGAATTTTGTGAATTAGTTTTAACCAAGACATACGAAGATGGCAAAAATTCAGTTTTAATGTATTTTGTTTGTTAATGAACGATAAACTTTCATTTTGCATTTATGATGAAAACTTAACCGGTCGAAAATATCTGTAAATTTTAAAAACAACTGTAAGTGATTTCATAGATGATTTGCCTCTTAACATGTATCAAGGTTGCTAGTATCAGTTGGATGGCGCACCTGCCCATTGTACAAACTAAGTAACTAGAGAGAAGTGTGACGATCGGTGGCTACGACGTTAGGGTCTTTCGTGTTGGCCGTTGCGATCAGCTGATCTAACCCCACTAGACTTTTACTTGTGGGGTAAAATCAAACATGTAATCTACAAGACCCGTGAATACCCGAGACGATTTGGAAAATCGGCTAAGACCAGCTTTCCAAGAAATTAGTCCATCTGAAATACAAAAAGCCACCACTTTAAACATATTAGTTACTAATATAAGAATGTTTGTAAATTATCATATTATTTCTAATTTTTGTTTTTTTGAACGAAAATAAAATTAAATTCATTCCTCCTTAGGCCTCTAATATATTAACATGAATATTAGGGATTTAATATTCAAGCGTTAATTGTTTCAAAAACCTTAAGCTTTAGTTTACTTTTATAATTTGTTTCCGATATTTTTCAATTTTATATTTTCTGAAAATTCCTTCAAAGTTGTCTTTGCATCTTAATTATTAGCCCTGAAGAAGAAATTAATTATTTCGAAAGCTTGGCTATTAAAAAATAAATGTAGTATAGACATTTTGGCCTAATCCCCGTTAATTCTTTATACTATTGGTATTATAGGACCGTTACCTATAAGCACTCTCTCTCTCTCTCTCTCTCTCTCTCTCTCTCTCTCTCTCTATATATATATATATATATATATATATATATATATATATATATATATATATAGAATATAGAATATATAGAGAATTAGGCGTTACTTTAGATCATTCTATGAGATATCGTGAGCATGTCTCGAAAAACAAGAAAAAATGTTGTGCGAGGCTCTGGTCTGTCTTATTGTGTTTTGTTGTCTGGCGCGGCCCTTGACCAAGATACTGCCATGATATCCACAAAGTTCAGCGTTCTTTTGCCAGGTTTATCTATGGTATAAGTAAATATGAACATATTTCTCATAAGATTGTTAAGCAGAGACAAAAAATTCTTTCTCTCTATCCATAACCTAATATAATCCAATAAAAAAACTCTACAAGAAGCTATCTTTTAGAGTGGATGTACATCATAATAATATTAGATTTAAGTGCTTTCTCACGCCGTTTGTTAACAAAAATGCACGTTTTTTTTTTCAACGCTCCTTATGTTGAAATGAAAAATTGAGACTTATCCCAATTTAGATCGGAAATAAAAAGGTTGCTGTTTACAAATTAAATTACAACAATTTTATTACTATATTTATTTCAGATTTAGACAAATCCTCGATATTGACAATCTCCTATTATAAAAACTATAAATATAATTAGACCATATTGTCAAATACTCCCCAGGTTTTCTCGAACATATTTTGCCCAGACCATGAAGTAAATAAATTAATTAGGTCAAAATGAACTTGACCATTATTGCTATTACAAATGGCAACGTGATTTACAGCAGATTCATGACCTGAGTCTCACAATTCAACATAGCAACTACCGAAATTATAGATGGGAAATTATCTCTGAAAACTACCTATCCCCATATATCCTAACCTAAGCCTGTCTATTCTCTAGTCTCCGTAACCTAAATTACATACTTAAGTTGTTAAAGCCTCATTACGTAACTATTTGCTATTCTTAAAGACCCCAAAGTAAGGAGATGATGCATGTCTAATTTCTATAACTGAGTGTAGCAACAGCCAAGCCAATAGACATCTCCACAATCATTTTCTAAAGAAGTGCTTTACTTGACGCTAGGTATCCTAAAATCACGCCCGGAGGCCTTAAAAAGAAAAAACCAGCGTGACAAAATTAGTGCTTACTTCGATTTGAAAGAGTTAAGTGTAAAAGCACTCGAACATGTGTGAACTTCCTCTATTTGGTAGTTTTTTCTTCTTGCCTCTTTTATTGTTACCATTAGAAATAAGTAGATTTATTTGTTAATGGTATTTGTGTTTCAGTGTAAAATACCAAAATAAGTAACGACCGATAATAATAATAATAATTATTATCGAAATTGACAATCAATTTCTCAACAAATGTTGAGTTCCAAGCTCATCTCGGATGCTTGCATTAAAAGGAGTGAGCTGGCTTCTATTCTATGTGTTGTCCAGTAAGAAGTTTCTCACTATGTGTCAAGTACTGAACAGGACTGCCTTCTCGAGGTCCATGAAGGTGTTAGTATGCAGTCCTATGATTTTCAGGTTCTGTTCTAGTGTTTCTACAACTAGTCAAGTTTTATTACATGAACCTTATTCAGTCGCTACATCTGCATATCTAGATGGCCAGCTCCGCATATTTGCAGTTTTTTTCATGCTGTAATTGTTGGGTACAGCGACATCTACCAAATAAGTAGTCTTTGTTTCCTTACTCAACAGTGCCACTTCAGGCCGATTATTCGTTACCCGTCTGTCGGTGATAATTGCTCGGTCGCACTACAGTTTGAAGGCATTATTTTCAAGCACTGAACTTGGTTGGTAATTATAATAGGGCACAAGGACAATAAGTTCAGGAGCCCGTATTTATTGGTAAGCTTCTGGTGTATAATGTTACACACCTGGTTATGCCGCTGGAGGTAGTCCGTGTTTGCTAGGTAAGTGCAGCCAATTGTTATATGCTGTATAGTCTCTGATCCCTCGCTACATTTTCTACACTTATCGGATTCAACGGACCGGTCTTTGATGATGAATTTAGTTTAATTTCGTGTATTAATAACTTGGCCCTGTATTGCCATCACAAATCCTTCTTTCTCTGGGAATAGTTGTCCTTCAGCCACCTGTTGGATGCTTCCTTATCTATGTATGGCTGATTCAAGTCATTGTGATGTCGGCCGTGCAGTGCCATTTGAGCCCACTGCTCTTGTTTGTCGGGATCTGAAAGTGATTTTAGGATGATGTTGTCACTTGCTAGATTAAGTGGACAGTACGATTGTCACTTAAAGTCACTATGTGGTGGAGGGTTGAGCTTGTTGATGAAGAAATCTCTCAATTTTTGGAGCTGTCGGGAATGCGAATTGGTCAAGTCAACAAATTTTTCACCTTCTCTTCGTGGCAAGGTCATTCGGAGAGTTGATGACCTTGGGTGGTGTGACTTGTACTTGGTCATTATTAGGCGAGTAGTTCGTTGTAATCCCTCTAGCTCCGTGTTAGTCCATTTCAAGATTCCGAAACTGTAGGTCAACACGAGCATAGCATAGGTGTTAATTGCTGTAATGGGATTTCCGGCGTTCAGTTCTGTCTTCAGAGGAGGTCGCACTCTTTGAACGTACTGTATACCTAGCTTGTATTTGTAGGTTTCTCTTTGGTTCATCGTTTGAACTATTTCTTCATTGGGTAAGGCTACATCACCATTTATGACTTTGCCTTTTTCGATGTTTAAGGCTTTACATTTTTCCATTCCGAATTCCAAATGGGTGTCTTTTGACAAGGTGTATGTCACGTCAATAAGTTTTTTGAGTTAGTTTTGGTTTTCACCATAGAGTTTAATATCATCTATATACAGAAAGTGGGATATGGTTCGGGAATCGTCTCTACTGGCTTTGATGTTGAAGCCATATACTGTATTGTTGAGCAATGTGAAGAGGGGGTTCATCGCTAAGCAGAACCAGCTTCATTTCTTACTTTTAAATAATTGCTGTCTATAGTATTTGGTAGATACTTACAAAAAAATTAATTTTAGCATTTTTAGCAAATTAGTTCAAAAGGGTACTTAAAGAACTACAATTTTAAAAAAAATTCATCAGCTTCTTAATTTTTCTGAAGCCCGACCTGAAAAAGACATCCTAGAGCAGATAGAGGAATCTTAAGATCAGAGAGAAGTAATTTATGCATTTTTTTTTATGATTCAACGGCATGAGTGCGGAAATTGTTTAAATTAATTTTAGTGCTTATGAAGAGGTTCTGTGAGTGACGTGAAAGTGTTAGACTTATGATGCGACAACTGTCCGCGATAGTAATATGTTTAATGGTTCCTTTAAAGACTTTCTTCATGACATTCGTGAATCAATCCAACAAATTTATTACGCCTTACCTGATGTGCTATTAACTTATTTTGAAAAGCTTTTGCCTGTTTTTTTATATCATCATAATTTCACCCCAGGTTGAGTCCTAGAAAATAATGGCTGACTTCAAAAATAGATAAGCTAAGCGCTAATGTGATGACTACGGATTAATGGGCTATAATTTGATAAACGAATTAACATATTTCTTATAAAATAGCTTAGCAGTTATTTGGCAGAATTATGTTCGTACCCTTTGTAGAAATTAATTATAACAGCCATTTGCTCAATAAAAACACCCTCTAAATTGCAAAGTTAATTTAATTTTTAATTAGTTTTATGTTTCTACTAAAAGGCAGTTATTTTCAGTCCCTTATTCAGCGTTAATAAACCATAAACTCACTTATCCATTGAAGGCAGAGAGAACGCTCTGGAAATGTGCAATAATCTCCATTTCATTTCCAAGTGCTGCCAATAATTTGTGAGTCGATTTTATACGTAGCTGAAATGATATATTTCAGTAGTTGACGTTGTTCAATATGAGAGCGGTAGAAAGGCCACAAAAATAAAAAACACATTTTAATTAAATTCCGAATTAGATTTCGGGATTTAATAAATCACGACTTAGATCTCAGAATTTACTAAATTCTGACTACATCTCGGAATTTATTAAATTACAATTCTAATTTATTAAATTCCGACTTGTAACTCGGAATTTATTAAATTCCTACTTAACTTAGACTGCGAGGGTTATATATAACGACCAACGACCATCCAGGTATAACCCTCGACCCCGGGTGGGGGTATAAAAGGAAGCGTCGCAGTCACCAACACCCCAGTCTCTATTCGTACGCGAGAAAGAAAGCTTTGAAAATGCCAAATGTGATTTTGGCGACACGTCAGCAAAACTGTTCTTTTCAGAACGACAGTAATGAACGGATGTACATCCGGAATGAAAACACATTGTATTTTTCGATATATATATATATATCAATGGCGGCTCGTCAGGGTAGGCAAGGTAGGCGCCGCCTACCCTTGAATAATCGTGCCTAAATACTGCCCAAAAAATCTAATATCTCATATCAATTAAACAATATTTAACCGTTTAACATCACAAAATATACAAAACTTTCGAAAAAACCCGTGCGTTTCCCTTAGAAATTCCTAACATTTAAATAAACATCGATTACATGCGAAACCTATGTACGTTTAGAGGCGGTATATCCCAACCGCCTAAATTTAGATGTTCTCTACGGCAGCCAGCCAGCCCACGAAAACGCACATCGCCGACGACCAGCGACCGACATACAGAGAAAATCACGCGAAATAAACTACTACAGTAGGCGAAACGATCGTCCGCCTTCGGCAAATATTTGACGTCTTCGCATTGGATTCCAATATTGTTCATCTGGCAGTGTTGCCAAATTCTCGAATTTTCACCTGAACTGCTTTACGTTTTTAGAAAATATGCATATGCATAAGGCTACCAACTTTTTCATTTACGAATGCGGGGACACAACAAATTTTAGTATGCGTTGTAGGCGCATTAACCATATTCTAAAATTCTTTATTTTCAGCATTAATTTTTTAATTAATTAAATTGATTATCCGAACATTCTGTTATATACTAAAGAAAAAAATTAAAGACATTAAACATAAATGTTAGGTTAGGTGAGGTTTTTTTAATAATAATCAAATGAAACATGTTTCTACACTTTGGTATTTTTTTTAATTAAGGCTTATTTATAACACATAATTTAGTTTAATCAAATCTTCTTAAAATGGTACTTCTCTGTATTATTAAACCGATAAACATGGGAACTTAGAATTTGATTTGTTGCAATTCGGGACATAATTAGAGAATGCGGGACGATTTCTAACCTTATTTGTAACGCGGGACCTTAAAAGATAATCCGGGACTGTCCCGCAGAATGCGGGACGGTTGGCAGCCTTACATATGCAAACATTGCAAACCATAAAAAAAAAAAAAATAAGCAGTTTCAATGTTGTTAGGGTGGTTTTGAAAGGGTTTTTTAAACAAAATCTAGGTACATCTCAAGAAAAATAAAGAAATTCTTCTCAGGCTTGCGAAACCGTATTTACAAATTTTGCGTTTGGCAACGTTGGCCACCTGCTACTATTCTCATTAATCTCATTTATAATTCGTAAAAATCGTAAATAGTATGCATGATGCAATATTATCGTTCGTTCGGATTTCCGGTCAAGTGATTTGAAATTTTGTCAATTACATTCTGACCGCTCTCGTTTTCTGATATCGATCAATAAATAAAAACATTGGACGGTGATACGTGTGTGTTTTTTTGACTATTATTTTACGACCGCGTCTAGTTTTTCTGTGCTTTAATTTGTGATTTTGGTTGTTTATCGGCATTGGCCAGAAGAAAAACGAAGAAATCCTGATAAACGGATAAGTATTTTTGTTTTATTTGTTTCTAATAGACATATTTAGGTATTAAATATTTTGCTTTTAAGTGTAGTTTCGCTAGTTTTAGGGGTTGGACGGTTCATATTCGATGAATTTACCGTCGCGTCGACCGTAGGTTAAGTGCGTTTTTTCCGGTTTGTTCTATTTTATATAGGTACATTACGTTGCTTTGTTTTTTTTAATGGATTTTTAAAAAGTCATGGCGAATAATCCGGTGCATGATATGTAGTCGATACCCAAAATAAGAGCAGTTTCCTAAGAGCCCCGGTAAAAGCATTCCAAACTGCGGAGCTTGCAAAAATGGGAAAGCTGCGATACAAGGCGGTGAGAGACTTCACTTCGAGAGCGCGAGGCGAGAGTGACAGAGACTATTAAGAGTATTGTGCATTATTCCTAAGTTGACCTGTTTCTTTTGCTTGTTTTGCTAATAGATGTTTTTTGGCTTAAAAGTTATATTTATTGACTTTATCTCAGAAGTGGGATATACCCTCGCTGTCTGACAGTACGACCTAGTACTAGTGAATTGAACTAAGTGACTATATTTTGTGTTCGTGCACTGAACAAAAATGAAATCGGGATCCGAGTGTGAACGCATAGACACGCTTGCGGCAGGATCAGAGACACCGCCGTTGTCTCAGACAGTAGTGGCTACAATGGCAAGAGAGCTGCAAGAGCTAAGGGCTTCGGTAAGTGCAGGCTCAATTAATAGTGTAGAATCTCTGGGGGTAAGGCCAAATTGGGGATTTTTTAAAGATGACCGTCTTTTGTCAAATTTTGATCCTCAGGGAGACTTAAATATTGATGATTGGCTATACAAAATTAATCAGTGTGCTCACCTTTATCTTTGGGATAAAGTAACTACAATTTATTTAGCTTTAGGAAAATTGCAAGGTTTAGCACGAGTCTGGTATGACAGTTTAAAAAGTAACCAATATAGTTGGCCGCAATGGCAAGAAATGTTAAAGGCAACATTTCCTGCCAAAGTGAAATTTTCAAAAATGTTTTACGAAGCAGCTCTCTATAAAAGTGGGCCAGCGCAAGATTTAAGTACTTATTGTTTTTTAAAACTTAGCAAACTTAATAAACTAAAATTAAATTTTACTGAAATTCAAATTGTTGATTGCATTGTGGCAGGGATTTCTAATGAACAAATCCAGTTATTAGTGAAAGCTGCAAACTGCAAATCCTTTGTAGAACTAACTGAGTTCGTTACAAATTTTCCTAGTACCACTAATTCTATGTCATTTGCAAGAGAGTCCGGATCGCATCAATATTCTAGTTTAGTGAATTCAAAACGCCAATCTGAGGTTAATACAGACAATCGTAACCTACCGAATAAAAGATTTAAATTTCATAAAAATAGTAATGATAAATGTTTTTCTTGTGGCGAAGCGGGTCATAAACGTTTTCAGTGTCCCCAGTATAATAATAATAAAGGGATACTGGGAGATAAACTTAAATGCAAAGTTTGCAATAAATTAGGTCACCTCGAAAATGTTTGTAGAGCAAGAAAATCCGTAAACTTTATCAGCAAGACGACAAATAAAAGCGTCTATATTAAATCGGCAAGAATAAATAAACACTTATATAAATCATTTGTTGATTTAGGCAGTGACTCTACTTTAATTCGTGAGTCTGTTGCTGACAAAATCAAGTTAGATAAAAAAATTATTGCTGAAACAATTAAACTCTATTCGTTTAGCGGCAACACGTACGTAATGCCGAAATACGAGTCGAATGTAAACATAACTGTTGACGGAGTTGCAATAAAGACCCATTTATATGTCGTAAAAGATTGTGAGTTAAGATACGATCTGCTTATTGGGCAATCATTCACTGAAAATGAATCTCTTATAATTATAAAAACACAGCATAGCTTGCAATTGTATCAACTACCTTTACCGAAAGATTTGTTATTAGACTCTTTAATAAATAAACGACTCTTTATAAACAGTATCGAAATAAACAACGATAAATTTGAAACGAGTTTAGATTCCATTCGCTGCGGAAATATTCTTGATGCTGATAAAATTAAATTACATCATCTTTTGACTGAATATAAAGATAGGTTTTGTTTTAACTTAAGTCAGCTAGGGAAGACAAGTACAGTTGAAATGAAAATTGATTTAATTACGGATAAACCGATTGTGTATAGGCCTTATCGTATGTCAATTTCACAGAGACAAATCGTAAAAAGTATTGTAAAAGATTTATTGGAGAATAATATAATTAGAGAATCTATGTCGCCATATGCCAGCCCCATACTTTTAGTTCCAAAAAAAGATGGCTCACTGCGCATGTGCGTAGATTTTAGAGCCCTCAACAGACTCAGTTTAAAAATAAAGCAACCATTGCCTTTGATAGAAGATCATATTGACCAATTAGGAGGTTATACATATTTTATTACTCTTGATCACATGTCGGGATTTTACCAGGTGCCTATTTGTTCAGAATCAATTGCAAAAACAGCCTTTGTGACTCCAGACTGGCAATACGGGTTCCTAAGGGTCCCCTTTGGTCTAACAAATGCACCCGCCGTTTTTCAAAAATTAATGAATTTAGTAATTGGGGATAGTGCGCTTGTTTAAATCGACGACGCTATTATTGGGTCAAAAACAATCGAGGAGGGCTTACAAAAATTAAAAATTGTCCTTCAGAAACTAAGGGTACACAACCTTACATTGAAATTGTCAAAGTGTTCTTTTTTTCAAACCAAGATTGAATACCTTGGGTGAGAGATTTCGGAGGCAGGCGTTAGACCTGGTAGTAATAAAATTTCCGCTATACAAGAAATGCCTACTCCGCGTTGCGTAAAGCAGGTTAGACAATTCTTAGGCTTAGCTTCTTATTTTCGTAGATTTATCAATAATTTTGCATCAATTACGGAACCGCTTACGCAGTTGTTAAAACACGATCGTCCGTGGTCATGGGGCAAAGCACAGGACAACGCAGTTACTCAGATTAAAGACATGTTAATGAGTCGACCGATTTTAGCAATATTTAACCCAGAATTAACAACGGAAGTGCACACGGATGCAAGTAAAATAGGTGTTGCTGAAAAATTAATACAAATTGATGAGCAAAATAAGAAACATGTAATAGCCTATTATAGTCGGCAAACTACGGTTTTAGAACAAAAATATCATTCATATGAATTAGAGACGTTAGCTGTTGTTACCGCCTTACGCTATTTTCGTGTTTATGTGTTAGGTATTAAATTTAAAGTGGTCACTGACTGCAGTGCTATCAGAAGTACGGCAGTTAAAAGAGATATAATTCCCCGCATAGGACGGTGGTGGATGGAATTACAGGACTATGATTTTGACGTAGAATATAGACCTGGCGCTAAGATGGCACATGTTGATTGTTTAAGTAGAAATCCTCAAGGAGGTGAGTGTTTAAATGTTTGTAATATAGTAAATCTTACAGAAGCCGATTGGTTATTGGCCGCACAATTGCAAGACGAGGAAATAGTTAAAATTCGCGATATTTTATTGTCAAAAGATAAAAAGTCATATAATAAATTATTCTTTGAAAATTATATTCTTAAAGATGGAAAAGTAAATAGAAAAATCTCTGATAAGGTATTTAGGTGGGTGGTTCCAAAAGCGAACCGTTGGCAGATCTGTAAGTTATGCCATGATGATCTCGGGCATTTTGGTGCTGAAAAGACTCTTGCGAAGGTACAGGAGAATTATTGGTTTGCTGGAATGCGTCGGTTTATTTCAAAATATGTTAATGCATGTTTAAATTGCTTATATTATAAGTGCCCCTCGGGCAAGAAGCCTGGTCAACTTCATCCCATCGATAAGGTGACGGTCCCTTTTCATACAATACATGTTGATCACTTAGGGCCTTTCATTAAGTCGAAAAAAAAATAATACCCAATTACTGGTTATTGTTGATGGATTTTCGAGGTTTTGTTTAATTGAGCCAGTACGAAACACAAAAGCCAAATATGTAGCTCGTATAATCCAGAACGTTATAGATATTTTTGGAGTTCCTGTACGCATTATCTCTGATCGAGGAAGTGCATTTACATCAAAACTTTTTGAGAAGTTTTGTGCAGAATATGGGATCAAGCACATCCTAAATGCTGTAGCCACCCCTAGAGCTAATGGACAGTGCGAACGTTTTAATCGCACAATATTAAGCTCACGGGTAGGCGTAGACCAGGAAAAACAGAAGCATCGATTTAATTTAAAGCGAGCTGTCTCAAAAGTCTATAAAGAAGGTGATCTGGTAATGGTGACAAAAACCGATTTCTCTGCAACAGGTCAAAGTAAAAAACTGTTACCTAAGTACAAGGGACCTTACAAAATATCTGCTGTCCTTCCTAACGACAGGTACGTGGTCGTTAGCGTGACAGAAACGCATCGCAAGTGTCCTACTGTAGCCTGTGTAGACAGACTAAACCCCTGGGTAACTCTGCGAGAGACCGTAAGTTTTAATAATTTTTATGTAAAGCATTCGAGATATGTGGATAACACATATAAAATGCTCGATACATATATTTTGTTAATTTATTGTTATGTAAAGCATTCGAGATATGTGGATAACACATATAAAGCATACATATATTTTGTTAATTTATTGGTATGTAAAGCATTGGAGATATGTCGATAACACATATAAAACACATATAAAATGATAACACATATAAAATCGATACATATATTTCATTTATCGATTGGTATGTAAAGCATTAGAGATATGTCGATAACACATATAAAAGGAGAGATAGCGATAAAGCGGTTAGCGATTGGTATGTAAACCATTCGAGATATGTCGATAACACATATAAAATGCTCGATACATATATTTCATTTATCGATTGGTATGTAAAGCATTCGAGATATGTCGATAACACATATAAAATGCTCGATACATATATTAGTATATTAAATGGATAACACATATAAAATGCTCGATACTCCAGATAACACATATAAAATGGATACATATATTGTTTCTTTTGATATAGGATGGTGATCGTATTGAGGACAATACGACCTGTCAGGATGGCCGACTGTAGTCGATACCCAAAATAAGAGCAGTTTCCTAAGAGCCCCGGTAAAAGCATTCCAAACTGCGGAGCTTGCAAAAATGGGAAAGCTGCGATACAAGGCGGTGAGAGACTTCACTTCGAGAGCGCGAGGCGAGAGTGACAGAGACTATTAAGAGTATTGTGCATTATTCCTAAGTTGACCTGTTTCTTTTGCTTGTTTTGCTAATAGATGTTTTTTGGCTTAAAAGTTATATTTATTGACTTTAGATATTGTTTGCTCTTTGTGCGAGACACCATTTTCGCGTCTAAACGAAAACGATCGAAAAGATGTTATTTATTTTGGCCGCCCCACGCCACTTCTCAATATTTTAAAGCCTGATAAAAAACAGGGCCAAACTTTTTCACGATCGTTTAAAGCTCACTGGTACGAAAGTTATCAGTGGATATGTGGTAGCTATTTTAAACAAAATTTGTTTTGTTGGCCATATTTACTTTTGGCAAAAGGCAGAAACAATACTTGGGTGCGTCAGGGATTTTCTGATTTGAAAAATTTATCTGCGGCCATAAAAAAACACGAATCATCGAAAGAACATTTAAGCAGTTATCTTAGTTTAAAGCGGTTAGAAAAAAACAGTAGCACTATACAGGATGCGCTACAATTACAATCTTCTTTGTCTCTTAAATTATATAATGAGGAGGTGAGAAAAAACAGACTTCTAATGAGCTATTTGGTCGATGTTACGTGTCACCTAGCAAAGCAAGAATTATCTTTCAGAGGCCATAATGAAAAAAGCGATTCCGTTAGTGCGGGAAATTTTCGGGAAACTTTTAATCTGTTAATTAAACGTGATAACGAAATACAACAACATTTAAAAAAAATTGGAAATATTTTTTCTGGTTTATCAAAAACTATCCAGAATGATTTGATATCCTGTATTTCCGATTACCTTGCAGATACAATTCATAGGGAGATAAAAGAGTCGTTGTTTTTTGCAGTGCAAGCTGACGATACTACGGATATTTCTGAGAAGTCCCAATGTGCGATTTCAATTCGGTACGTTAATAAATACGGTGAAATCAAAGAAAGTTTCTTGGGTTTTCATGACGGATGATGGATTAATTGTTACAGTCATAGGCAATTTCGATTATAAAACAAAATTAGTTGGGCAATGCTACGATGGTGCTAGTGTGATGGCAGGTTCATTGAATGGTTTGCAAAAAAAAGTTAAAGATGATGCTCCTTTTGCTTTGTTTACGCATTGTAGTGCGCACAGATTGAATTTGGTTTTACAAACTGGTTCAAAAAATATAAAAAATTGCCGAATTTTTTTCGCAAGTGCGTCCTCGATTCCCGGATTTTTTCATCAGTCTGCAAAACGGACATTTACTTTAGATTCGACGATAGGAAAGAGGATTTCTTCCAGTTCAGACACCAGGTGGGCTTCCCGTTCTAAAATCATTCAAATCATGCACTCTGAATGGGAAGGCCTAAAATTAGTTTTTTCTAAAATTATTGACGACCAATCATCATCGGCTGAGTCAATAAACGGGGCCAAGGGATATCTTAAATTTATGAACGATTTAGAATTTTCGTTTCTTACCGCTGTGTATAAACATATTTTTGACATAACTGACCCCCTTTTCAACATTCTACAGAAAAAATCAAAAATCAAATATTTACGGCAAGAGATGGATCTTGAGAATGAGAAATGTTTTCTTTGAACAAGCCCAAACAAGGATTTTATCAGGGCAATTGTATGAGACACCATTAAAGGCGATAATTACGATTTTATCTTATGAGATAATTGATATTGTGACTCAAATAGAAGTTAGGTTTGCAGATATGTCTCAGTTATTATATTTTTCTTTAGCGGATTCCTCAAAATTCGAAGAATATAGCAAAAATTTTCCGCTTGAATTTGTGACGAATGTGACCAACTTTTATAAAAATTTCTTTGACAAACAAAAATTAATTAATGAGCTTAGTGTAATATATCTCGATGAACAATTTGCATTGCTGAGCGTCAAGGCAATTTTAAAACATTTCGTAAAAAATGAACTTCAAGAAATATTTCCTGAAAGTTATAAACTTTTTGCGTTAATTGCTACCATACCTATTACAAGTACCTCAGTGGAAAGACATTTCTCTTGTTTAAAGCGAATAAAAACGTATTCTCGCAATACAATAAAAAATGAACGTTTATCGTCACTTGCGCTAATTTCAATAGAAAAAGAGTTGTTCTGCTCCTTACAGAAGGCTGATAACTTTACGGATGTCATAATAAGTAAATTCGCCCTTTTAAAAGATAGGCGGATAAATTTAATTTATAAAACTTAGTTGTCAGCTAAGTGTGTACGCGGCTTAACGTTTTCTTATAACGTCATTATTCTTGAAATTATTGTGGTTGTCGCCTACCCTAGCCTAAACACCACGAGCCGCCACTGATATATATATATATATATATATATATATATATATATATATATATATATACCAGCTAAAGAAAACTTTATCTTTATAAAGCTACTAATTTATACAAATTTATTGGCCTAGGTATTTAGGTACTATTGTAACTAGAGCAAGATAATCCTTTTTTTGTATTCTGATCCAATTTATAAAATGTGTACAAAGTTTCAAGTTAAAGTGGTTTAATATAAAATGACAAAACTTGACTCGGTTACAGTGACAAACACACAAACAAATTAAGTTAAATTAGATCTTGTAAAAAGCATCATTACCCCAACTCATTGAATCTACATATTCTACATATACATTAATATATTGAAATTTTGTACCGATCCGTTTGAACTATGCTATTGTATACGGTTTTTGCTAGCTAATAAGACGTCAATCATGTTTTGATTGATCTTCGTTTTTAGCTGACACTCTGGGCAAAAGTTATTAAATGTGATTTAGGGAGAACCTATAATGCCCCTGTATTAATATGGAAATATATACAATTATATATACGGATTTCAAAACAATAACGAAAGGTAATTAAAACAGTTTAAAACTCTTCTCCGTCCCCTCCAGGCCGGAAAGTTTCGTTAAAATAAGTTCATTGTCGTATAATGAATTTATAAGTAGATAGCGGCTATTGATTTTTTCAATTATATTTAATTGGTTTATTTTAACTTTGTTTCCACGTTTTTCGAATATCAATCAGATAACACGACAGGCAAAATAATATACAGGTAATGTCTTAGTATAGGTTAATAACCCGGCATTGGTGATGTTTTGGCAGTAGCGGCTTGTTGTATTTTAAATAGAGGGTTACCGAAGTTAAACAAAACTAACCGAGTGACTTCAAGTTTTGGTCAAAAATTAAGGGCCTCTTGGGGATGAAAAGTTAACATTACTAAAGAACTACTTATTCAATTAACCTTAAATTTTGCACAAAAATCAAGTATTATATAGAAATGAACTGATAACATTTTGGTATGATATGAATGTGTAACAGGGTTATAGATGGTAATCGGCCTTATAAATTATAGTGTTTAAATTTATTTATTTATTTGAAATATAGCGGGCAACCCTCTTACATTACTGAAATTAACTAAGAGGTAATAAGTAAAATCAAATGTTATAATTGTTAGTACAAAATTAATTAAATATCTTATCTCACCAATTTAGCTACCACTTATATTATATCTCGAACAACATCGAACTGCAACAACGTTGGTATCGTCTTGAATATCCGGAAAATGACAGAATTTACTTAAAGTCCCCAAACTTAGATCAAAAGAAAAAGAAAATAAAAATCTTTAAATAAACCATAAATTTAACTCTTGAAAATACGTAAAAATTACACCCCAAATAAATACTGGAATCAAAATAAGATATCTTTGATAATCCCCCAACTTTGACAACCCACCGTATATGTAAAGCCCCATAAACCGCTGCAAAAGAATTTAAAATCAACTGTAATAAATAGAACTTTGACACAAACTAACTCTTGTTTTAGAAATCAGAAAAAGGGCAGACACCTAATTTGACAAGAACTGCCCTTGAAATAGCCTCTTATTGGCTGGAACGCGAAGCGTCGTCATAGACGCATCCTGATCACTTAATTAATAAATATTTTATAGGTGTCGCCTAGAGTTCTACTTTATATCAAAACAGTAGATGACAAATAAACAATTTCCAAACAATAATGCAGGTGAATATACATGCGGATTATCGCAATAAAATAGAAATACCTTAGTTCTGGGTAATTTGTCTTCTGGTGGCCATTATAGCTTAAATGTCATCTTTTTCCTAACTGAATTACTTATTACATCTTGGTCTAAATCACCTCATAATAGCTAAAGAAGTTGCTTATTTCTCTAAACAAATAATTGGTGAAAAACTACCCACCAGAATAAAATTAAAAGCTAATTTACTTTTAAAACTTTCATATTCACAATAGATTGATGCACACGTGGCTGATCTTCTTAATGTTAAGAACGATTAAGGCAGGCTACTATAAGATTGACAAATTCGGTCGAAGAACTGGCCATAATGAAGAAGAAGAGATTTAAACGCATCTTCTGGAAAAGTTTTCCCTTTAAATGCATCAAAATTGCAGAGCTCGAGGAATTTAAAATCATTTAAACCGTTAAATCTATAGTTTATTTGTTGCTGAATTTGATCGATTATTTCATAAAAGAGGCGTCTGTATGATGTTTGAACATCTCCCACCTTGTCTGTTCGAAGACGATTGGCTTGTGACTCTACATTTAACGTCATCGTTTTCTGCCAAAATAGGTGAAAGTCATCTCTTTTTTGGCTTAACATGGACTTAAAATCATTCTTTTTTTTTAGGCAAAAAGCAATATCACTTGTTTTAGTTTGTGATATATTAAAAACATTGTCCGAGAATGGAAATATTTCTGAAAATATGTTCAACAAATAATTAAAATTAAAATCTCGTTTCAAACAGTCCAAAAACTTTTATTGCTTCTGAGTCCCACGTTTCATTATTTTCTATTATATTCTCAAATAGTTTAAGTGATTCACGATCTTCAGATACTGTTAACACAAGTCTTCCATTACAGTTCCACCTAGTTTGGGCAATTGTTTGTGGACAATGGAGTCCAAAGCTTGTGTACGTTTTGTTGACTTGGAAAAAAAGCAGCCATGCCACTTAAAGTAACGAAAAATATTTTACACTCTTTAATGTGATTGATGGACTGGGATAAAACTAAATTTAATTTATGAGCAAAACAATAGACAAACACAGCACCTGGGAAAGTTTCTCGAACTTTAGCTTGCAGACCTCCTAATTGTCCTGCCATCACTGCTGGTCCATCATAGCTTTGAGCAACTAATTTTTTCTTTCTATTAATTTCTTTAGTAACGTTATAAACTACGGTATATAATGCATCTGTTATACGATTTTCGGACACATTCTTAAAACCTAAAAATCGCTCTTGAATACTTCCGTCTGTTTTAACGTAGCCTATTACTATATATAATGGCTAAAATTAGTGATATCAGTTGTTTCGTCCAGAACAATAGCAATGAACCGCGCCTCGCCAATGTCCTTCTTAATTCTTTTTAGAGTAATGGTTGCAACAGCGGAAATTAAATAATTCTGGATTCGATTCGACTACTACACCACCAGAATAAAATTAAAAGCTAATTTACTTTTAAAACTTTCATATTCACAATAGACTGATGCACACGTGGCTGATCTTCTTAATGTTAAGAACGATTAAGGCAGGCTACTATAAGATTGACAAATTCTAGAGAAGACGTTAGGTAACAAAGCAGAATTAAAACTATAAGAAAGTACACAATTCATCATTGCCTGAACTATATTAAATCTGTTAAACCAATGAAACTTGTTAAAAACAAGCAATATTCATCATTGACAATTGTCATGATCAAATAGTTTCTTTTACTGGTAATTTTTCCTGTAAGACAAAAGAATTTTTCAATAAGCAAGGAAAATTGAGATTTTGGCCACCTCCAAATATTATTTCATGGTTCACGGCCTATTAAAATGTTATATAAAGCAATATAAACAAATCGGTAAATTTCCTTTACCTCGATCTTCCCTCGTTATGAATGTTTCCTTTTATTAGGAATAGTGAAGTGTGACCCAATTTAGTTCAGTACATAGTCATTTAGTAATACATAAATACTGTATTTTCAAACATTTTTATTGGGCCCCACTTTTTCCATCACCTCTTTTTACTTATGCCACACTTGATTTTTTGGGCATAATTTAAACAAAGTAGTTTTTACGTTGACACACACAGCCACATTTTGGTACGTTATGTTTTCAATCTGTCCCAGTTTATCTGTATATCACATTTAATTTTTCTGCAAAATTTAAAGTCAGCTGAAGATCTTTTTACGTTGTTTTTAAAAAAAGATTATTTGGCCGTCATTTTGTTTCGCTATCTTGAATTCGCATCACAACTTTACCAGTTGATCTCTATATTACACTTAATGCTTGCACAAAATTTGACATTAATCTAATAAGTAGTTTTTTCTGGCTGATTTTTTAAATATTTTGTTAGGCCGACATTTTGTTTTGCTATCTTAGATTCATACCAAAATATTACCAAGTCATCCCCATATGACCCTTAATTTTTGACTAAAATTTGAAGTCAAACTGATAAGTAGTTTTTAAGCTATACCACGAACTGACAGACAGACAGACAGACCGACAAACGGATCGACAGAATTGATAAAATATATTTCTTCTCATCTAGGAACGCTAAAACGTGAAACCTGAGATGGTGTTTTTTTCACGACTACGAACATTTTATTTGGTCGCGCTTCTGTTTCGTCATCTTGAATTAGTACCACCATTTTACTAGTTCATCGCTATACCACAATTAGTTATAGCATACAATTTGTATCAATCCCTTAAGTAGGTTTTTCAGGCTGAATTTTTAAATATTTTGTTTTACTAGGCCATTTTGTTTATATTGGATCTTTATCGAAATGTTACATATAACCCTTAATTTTTGAACAAAATTTAAGGTCTGTTTGATAAGTATTTTTTTAGCTATGCCGCGACCAGACAGCGACAGACAGATTGAGGGAATTGCCAAAACATGTTTTTCGGCATCTAGGGACCCTGAAACGTAAGAATCTGAGTGATTTTTTAACTATTACAATACTTCCCTTTTACGAGGAAAGTAAAAAAGGAAAGAAATCAGTAAATTTCCTTTAGGTTCCATCGTTATTATATATGAATTGTGTTATCTTTCACTTTTCTACACAAAAGGAGGAAATCCTTATAAAAATTAAGGAAAGCGCAAGTTTTATGTGTTACTTAACGGCTACTAAATACAGGGCCGCACGGTGAAATTTTAAAAAAGGGAAGTAATTTTTAGAAACTTACCTATTTGTAATGTAATTCGATTCTTCGATCATTTTTTGTCGATGCTTCGACATATTTTGGAGAAGTTTATTTTCAATGGACAACAGTATGCGAAAGTCTCTCCTGCCCCGTTGAATTTCTCACGAAATTTTTTATACGTTTAAGTGTTGAAAAATTGCGTTCTACTGATGAACTTGTGGCAGGTATTGTCAATACTAATTCAAACAATTTCGACACTTCGGTGTAGACATCTTCCAGTTCCTTGTTTTTAAAAAATTGCATTAGTTCCTTAGCGTTATTTTTTGCGCTAATGTCATCAGTTTCGTAAATCACTTTTAGTTCAGATCGCAATAACACTCGGTGGAAGACCTGGCCATAATGAAGAAGAAGAGATTTAAACGCATCTTCTGGAAAAGTTTTTCCTTTAAATGCATCAAAATTGCAGAGCTCGAGGAATTTAAAATCATTTAAACCGTTAAATCTATAGTTTATTTGTTGCTGAATTTGATCGATTATTTCATAAAAGAGGCGTCTGTGTGATGTTTGAACATCTCCCACCTTGTCTGTTCGAAGACGATTGGCTTGTGGCTCCACATTTAACGTCCTCGTTTTCTCCCAAAATAGGTCAAAGTCATCAATTTTTTGGCTTAACATGGAATCATAATCTTCCACTTTTTCTAGGCAAAAAGCAATATCATTTATTTTAGTTTGTAATATATTAAAAACATTGTCCGAGAATGGAAATATTTCTGAAAATATGTTCAACAAATAATTAAAATTAAAATCTCGTTTCAAACAGTCCAAAAACCCCCTCGAACTATTTATTGCTTCTGAGTCCCACGTTTCATTATTTTCTATTATATTCTCAAATAGTTTAAGTGATTCACGATCTTCAGATACTGTTAACACAAGTCTTCCATTACAGTTCCACCTAGTTTGGGCAATTGTTTGTGGACAATGGAGTCCAAAGCTTGTGTACGTTTTGTTGACTTGGAAAAAAAGCAGCCATGCCACTTAAAGTAACGAAAAATATTTTACACTCTTTAATGTGATTGATGGACTGGGATAAAACTAAATTTAATTTATGAGCAAAACAATAGACAAACACAGCACTTGGGAAAGTTTCTCGAACTTTAGCTTGCAGACCTCCTAATTGTCCTGCCATCACTGCTGGTCCATCATAGCTTTGAGCAACTAATTTTTTCTTTCTATTAATTTCTTTAGTAACGTTATAAACTACGGTATATAATGCATCTGTTGTACGATTTTCGGACACATTCTTAAAACCTAAAAATCGCTCTTGAATACTTCCGTCTGTTTTAACGTAGCCTATTACTATATATAATTGGCTAAAATTAGTGATATCAGTTGTTTCGTCCAGAACAATAGCAATGAACCGCGCCTCGCCAATGTCCTTCTTAATTCTTTTTAGAGTAATGGTTGCAACAGCGGAAATTAAATAATTCTGGATTCGATTCGACGTTCCGCGAAAAACGCTAGATTAAATGATTTTTAAGCAATCATCATATATAGCCATTAAACTAAGTAAATCTTGAAAATGTTCTCTATTTGAAGAAACCCTTGTTTCGTCATGACCTCTAAATCCCAATTCGTGGTGTCCGAGAAAACAAATAACGTCGATAAGCCTTCTTAATATTTGCCTATTATCGAATAGTTCATTGTTTTTGCGGTGACTAATTTCTGTTTATTAAGGGCCTGTTCAATTCTGGTTTTGCTGAAGACTTTTTCTTTTATGATGGCCTGTAAATGCGCTTTGGACATAATGTGTCTTTTTACAGCTTTATGGAAATTGTTTAAATCGGAAAAACCAGTTTTATTCCAGAGACCTTTTTCATTTTCAAAAAGTAAACATGGCCAACAAAATTATTTACTTATATTTTCACACCTTGTTAGCCATTTAAATTGTTCGTATTGTTTTTCCGGATAAAAAATGTCTAATACAGTTTTTCATTTTTGTGGTTAAATTTTTCATAGGCGGTTTTGGTCTTCCTTTATAAATTATTTGAAGCTTATCAGCGAAGTTTAATGTTGAAAATCCCTTTATTATTAAGACACACACTACACATTCACACACACTCTTCTTACTAAATTCTCCAATATTTTCAACGTTATTACCGACAGCCGAAGTTGACGGTATTTGCATATCCACGTCCGTATTATTGTCTTCCATATCGCACCATGCTCGACGCGACGTACGTATCACACAACACACGGATAGCTGTTCAAACAAAGAATCTACTCCAACGATAGCTTCCGCCACCACTTAAAGCACGCGACTGAAATGCAAAAATTGCAAACAGCCGGTGGAAAGTTCAATAACCTCTGGCTCGATTCACAGGAAATCGAGCTTACAGGACTTGGCTGCAGAGAAGCTAGCGGTCCGCATAGGTTCTATTCGATATTCTATTGTGGCTGGGTCGGAGTCAAGGCCGCATTTATTATGGGCTTGATAAATAAGATAATATTTTAGCATTTTTAATATAAACTAAATTAATGGTTTCCTATTTCAAAAATTACATTTTTGAAGATGTTTTGTAATTTTGTTTGGGGAAGCACTGCTTCACTTGCTTCCATGGACTGCACGCCCCTGACTAAATAGGATAACGAGGGAAGGTCCTGGATTTTTACCGATTTTTTGGATAAAATCCCAAGCTTACAACGTCAGACGAAACGCATTTTACCTATTGTCGCGTGTTTAACTGATAACCACTGGGTTGTAGAAAATTCTCAATTAAGGGAACAACGAAGGCTACAAATACGATTTGGTTTTAATGTGTGGTGAGGGATTTATGGTAAAAAACCAATACCTACCTATTTTAGTATGATTATTTTCATAAACCATTCTTGTGTTATTTTTCTAGCAAATTAATTGGGCCTTTCATTTATGAGCAGAATCTAATCGGGCAAAGATTGCAATGCCGAAAACAGAAATAGTTCCGGAAATTAGAAAAGTTGTCCCACCACTTGAGTTTAACAGTTTATGGTTTCATTAACATGGATGTCCCGCTCACAGTTCTAAGGAGGTGTAAACATTTCTATCAGAAACTTTTGGTGAGAGAGTTATATCCAACAGCGGTCCTGTGCGGTGGCCTGCCAGGAACACTCTTTGTCTTGTTACCAGATCGGTATTAAAAAAGTGTCAAAAGCGCATTGACAAAAACGGCCGGCATTTTGAATCGTAGCATTAATTTTTTTTTGTTAGATTTATTTTGTTATCTACTTTTTAATTATTATTGTTTCGTTTAAAAAATCTTTCAAAAATGTTCGGCGCTTTGCTTGCAATTCGTATAGAAGATGTAGGAATTTCGGCAAAATATTCTTGAATGTTTCTATTTTGATTGTCATTATTTTTTTGTTACTTTTTGGTCGGCTTTATCAAAACTTCCATAGGCAAGTAGATTAGTAATAAGTATAAAAAACATCGTTAATCCAGAGATTATTAGGTTTAATTTAATTTTCTTATTGTATTCATTGTTATCAGGTTTAGTTCTGAAAGAAAATAAAAAATCGTTTTTGAGTGCATATATACGTTTATTTCTCGTAGAATGTTTACTGTTTGATGCTATCATTCAATTTTTTTTTATTTTACTTCACCGTCGTCACTAACTATAGTATCAATGAAAAGGACATTTCAGAAGGTGCACACTGAGTGAATCTCCGTCTAGCTGTTTGGGAGCATAGGTTAATAAATGATAGAAATGCACTTAATGCGAATTTACCTTTCCAGAATTTCCTATAACTAAATGAATGGCAATTGTTTTTAAAGCAAATGTCCTCCGCAGTCATGGCCAACTCGAACAAAAAACGGATTTTGTCGTATTTTGATATAAAAACAATTTTTTTTAGTAGGTGTTTTTACTTAGGGAAAAAAATTATTTTTAAAATTGTTAAAAAACAAAATGGACAGCATAAGAAAAGAAAACGGTGCATTTCCTTTACACGGAATTTCCCTCGTTATGTTTTTTTTCCATTTGTAAGGAATAGTGAAGTGTAACCCAATTTAGTTCAAAACATAGTTACAGTATATATTGTTACATATACTGCCTCTTCATTTTTATTGGGCGCCATTTTGTTCCATCATATTGGATTCACACCAATATTTTACCATTTTCTTTCTACCTATGCCACACTTGACTTTGGACATAATTTAAGATAAATTCAATAATTAGTTTTTACATTCACTCATACCGCCATTTCGCTACGTCATTTTAAATTCGTACCAGTTTATCCCATTTTCACATTTAATTTTTTTGCAAAATTTAAAATCAATTGAACCAGATTTTTAAAAAAAATTTATTTGGACGCCATTTTGTTTCGCCGTCTTAAATTGAAACCCATATTATCAGTTTTTACCTACTCCGTTAGTCCACAGTCATTTCCTAGATATTAAGTTTCTAAATAGGTTTCGTTAACGATCTTCTTGTTGTTATATTAGAGTGGTATATTATTTGGGGTTAGAATCCAGTAAGAAAAACAGAAGCCCTTTTTTAAATTGTCGACGTTTCGCAACTTATGTTTGCATCGTCAGGACACATATAGTTTTTATATCCTGTATGAAACCCATATTATCAGTCTTTAGTCCGTAGATATTTCCCAACTCCAAATAATGCACTACTCTAACATAACAACAAGAAGATCGTTAACGAAAACCATTTAGAATCCAACGGAGTAGGAAAAGACTGATAATATCGTTTTTATGCAGGATATAAAATGTGTCCCGAAGTTTCATTATTTCATTTTTTACATGATCATTTAAATAATCAGAAATGCATTTAATTAAATTCAATTAATAATTAGTTATTTCGTTTTGAATAGGTTTCGAGACATCAGTAAAAACATTTTTAATTTTTTTGTGATGATCTTTTAGTTCCTGGGGACTTCTCGATATTAATAAACCTAAAAGCTTTTTAAAATTCCCCCTATTTATTCACTCGCTGCTCTCATCATGGTCGCGAAAGACTAACTCTTGTTTTGCAAGGTACAAAACTACGTCAATTACCAAGCACATAAATAGTCTACTTAATCGGACGTTTTCGTTAAAATGTATTTTATATAGTTTAGCATTCTCTTTTAAAGTGTCAGCTATAGTGCTTTGATTTTTTACAAATTTTTACTGATCTTGTTCCTTTCATCGATTAAATGGAGTTTCCAAGAAAATGCAAACCACATCCGTGATCGGATTCATCAATAATGTAAATTAATAAACCCGACACCAAATAAAGTTGTAACAACACCATAAACAAATATAACACAAAACAGTCAAGCAAACTGCAAAGGAACTAACCGGTTGCAGCGAAATCCGCGAAAATAAAAGTAAACAACTACCACAAACTGAATGACACGTGGGTGTAGTGTACTGCGTTAGCAATTCACCGAGAGCGTTGTATGGCGCTGGTTAACATTAATCTTCCATGCGGTCGACGTTATCGCGTACGCGTTGTCATGGCAAAGTAGTAGGAAAATCGTAAACCAAACATAGCACCTCCAGCAAAATCGAAGCGGTTTGCGCCACTGTTACAGTTGTTATAATAAAGTTCGACTGAAAGTTTTAAAAAGACATGACATCAAGTAAAATATTCGAGATGTACAGTTTATTTTTTGCCAATTAGGTGAATAAATGAATGTAAAAACTTAAATTTTAAGAGATATGTAATAAACATAGTTGGATGTTTGCTTGTTTATTTTTCCTGGTGAAGTAACACTTTACCTCCTTCACATGAATAGCCGCCACTGACTAGCTCTAAGCAGTTGGTTTTTTTTAAATAATAACTGCCTGGTTTAAAATAGATAAATTGAGTTTTTGAAAAGGGTTTGAAACCTTTTACGTATCCATCGTAACAAACAATTTAAGTTGAAACTTTGTTTATCTCGAGCTTTAATCCAATTATACGGCATTTTGTTATTGGGTCCCTTGGATTAATTAGACTAACTACCAACTCCATTAATATTTTCCACTTGTTTATTCATTGTCTCTTCCGCTGTTCGGGCTTTGAACTATCCAAACTAATCAGTAATCACAAACTGAAAGCCACTTTAACTAAAGCCGTTGTTTACCGATCTAGGGGCGCAAAATTAGTCCATTAACGACGCTATTAAGTTGTAAAGCATGTTTACCTGGTTGTTTACATATAGAATTAAAATTTTATTGTATTTTTGGTTGATGCATGTTGTTAATATAAGAGTTGCATTTTATATTGTGTCTACTGCTTTCTTAACACAGTGGCGTTTATTTTGTAATGTAACATTAAGAGGATATCGCAGTTCTCGATTTTTCAGTTTCTTATTAAACGACAAAGAAAAAATATCCCAAGTAAAAGTATGATGTTTTATCTAGTGATGCGACGAGACAAAATGTTTACTCTCATCTCGTCTCGATCTAATCTCGACATTATTCAATCTCCAAACTCGAGACGAGACGAGTATCTCATAGATACAAACACATACGTTTTTCTGTCAATCAATTAAATTATTCGGATATATTTTACTAAAATATTGCTAAAAATTTACCAAATTTTGGTTTATTTCTAAAAAGTCAGTCTTTTTTAGAAAATGAACTATCTTTCTTATATTTTTTATTGATTTTAAATTTAGATTTTGGTTTTGTGCCTTTAAATATATTTTCTTATTCGTGGCTTAGGAGAAGGCTCAAAACACACTGATTAATTCCTGTGCGACGTCTCGTATCTTTATTGATATTTTTTCAAGCACTGGAAACAGAACAAAGCGTAAAAAAATAATAAATTAACATTAAAAATATACCTGAATTGTTAGTGTCGTTGTATCCTGACTTTGCCAACAACTCCTAGAACAAAACGCTTGGATGTGACGGCAAGGGTCGTAGGTGAAGGTATGCGCAAACGCGGCATACACTATTACTGTGTTTAAGCAAGATGTTTAGTTTAGAATTGATTGTTGGAAACAAATAAAACAGTAATTAAGAGTTAATTCATTTTGCAATACACCAATAAAGGTGTAGAGAGATATTGAGATGAAAAACAGCCATATATAAGAATGTAGATGCATATGAATAATTTATTTATGCGAGTATTTATTTTATATTTAAGTAAAAATGGTATAAACTAAAGTTTTAAAACAAGTTCTAAATTTATAGTTACATATTGTTTAGTCATATTCGATTTCTATCAAAATATTTGGAGTTCATCTTCAAATTACTCTTGTTTTTTACCAGAATTTTAGCAGGGCTTGCTTAATTACTTACGAGGCCTGGGACTAATAAGTGTCAAGAGGCCACTTATCTAGGAAGGGTTGGAAACTTTTAAATTACATTTTACTAAAAAAAGCTTTGTAGCTTTGTGCTATAGCCCATGTAGCCCCTACCCCCTTTAATCCAGGCCTGAGTTTTCTGAGTTAATCCATAAAGTGATTTTTCAGCAGAACCCTGAAAAGTATAGTTCCGAAAAAATCTCCGATTTTTTCTTGACTGCAATACTTTCCCTTTAAGAAGGAAGTAATGAGATTCGTAATATTTCCAAAAATATCTTTGGTTAAAAAGAAAACAGATCCTGGTATTAAAAAAACTTGACCAGTCTGGCAACGCTGCTGCGAAGAGAACTCGGCGGCAACAAAAGTCAAAGATAGCCGTCGGTCACTTATTGGTCGACGCGGTAGCCAATCAAAAGCTCGTTAATCGTTCACCTACGGAACGTGACGTCAAAGCAATTTTAGAAATAAGCGTTTGTCCTTTTGTTCTAAGAGTTGTTGACTTTGCCCATAATTCCTAGGGTGACACCTATGTGGAACCCGAGCTTGTGGGACGTGTGCGACCTGAAAGGGTCCTTTCCTTTCTAACGGAAGTGCGCAAGTCCGGCGTCGCTTTGAAAGAAAAGTATATAAGTCGATATCAGTAGAAGTCCTAGGAGTTAACCCTCCATCCGGACATCCCATCGTTAACGTGTCCAAATAGGAATAAGGTATAAATCATCTGAAAGGGTCGCTCCAGCTCTGACCAAGTCCCTGACGGAGAGCATTCTGGATTACCTCGGAGTAGCGCCAACAAAACCCTACCAAAAACAAATAACTTATAATAATAAACATATATTTCTTTTTACTTACCTCTTAGGAGTGACGCTGAAGCGGTCGCTTCACTGCTTCAAGCTTGCGTTGGCCCTGGGTACCCTGAATAGTGTGAATAAAAAAAACATAAATAAAATATTTTTTCGCTTACGTTTACATTACAACATTACTATTATTATTAGTTGGCAAAACATTTGTAGAATACTTATGAGTAACGACAAATTTGCAATGGTATATTTAATTCCTACAGATCCATCTAAAGAATACTTCATTGTTATTTTTCTATCGCGACAAGGAGATTAGACACTAAGTCACTGTTCTCTACTTCCGAGGTGAACGACTTGGAAGTTTATCTTTTATATTTAAGCAAAAATTAATCCCATTTCCCAAATCGTTGGCCAAATAATATAAAGGATGTTTTTGCGAGTGGGCACTGAAAGCGAAAACTGTTAAATGTCATTGACAAAAACATATCGCTTCCGGGGGTTTCCGATATTTAATATTTAACACAATAGGTCCCAATTCGGGGAAAGTTTAAAATTCTTTTGTGTACAACGCACAATGGAGAACAAAAGAGGAATATAAAATTTCGCTTCGCTTATTGTCAGAAACAAATTATATTCTCCCAGACGTAAAATTATTTCCGATTTAGAAAAACTAACTGCTGATCTGCTCGACAGGAAAATCATTAATACGCAGAATAGCTTTATGGCAAGATTTTCGCAATTCTATTTCGGTGTAACGATCGGTTTGCACGCATGATAGCGTATCCCTAATAAAATTATTAGGATACCTATAAATTTCAATATTTTTCTGATTTTCTGTTTATAGAATTCCGAGACTAGCGCAAGGACGCAGAATTTAATAAACTTTACTTAAACACCGACTGGAATTTTGAATTTGAAAATTTTATCTCAAATTTTAGAGCTTTCTTAAATAAAATTTTAAGTGCTTTTAATAGGCCCTTCCCGCTTGAGACTATCAAACCTAAGCGTCATAAACCGTGAACTACGCATTTCTGCTAAAAATATGCGTTCTCTCTTATATGTAAAAAAAAATCACCGACTCTATTCTTAATATCGACTATATCTCCAATTATAGGAGGATTTATATTAAACTAATCACAGTCACCAAAAAAAAAACATACTATCAAAAACGTCTAACAAAGTCTAAAAACGTTTCAAAGGACACCTAGTCCATTATCAATGACCTCAGAAACAAATCAAACCCTGTGACTCACATCTTGCCAAGGCCAAATGACCTAAATGATTATTTTATTAATGTAAGCAAAAATGTTACGTCTGGTATTTCGTTAAGTTTGGACCCTCTTTCCTTTCTCCCTCCGTCGAAAAATGTCGCTGATAACTTTTTCATGCAGCATGGAACTATTGAAAGAAATGAATAACATCAACAAGAAAATCTTCGTGTAGCACTGATGGCCTATCAACTAAAATATTCATGACCCTGCCGCTCCCAGTCATAGAGGCCCTTACAACACTAATAAATGAATCCCTTATAAAAGGTATATTCCCTGAATGCCTTAAAACAGCTATAATTATTCCGCTTCATAAAGGGGGCGAAAAAAGTAACTCTTGCAATTATCGCCCAATTGCTCTACTACCAGTCCTATCAAAAAAGGTTACTGAAGTATCGTCTTATGCCATTTCTCCTTAAACATCAGATAATATCCCCGGATTAGTTTGGATCTTTACCCAACAAGTGCATCAGTGACGCCATGTTCTCGTTGCTTAGCGACGTCTACTTATCCCTCAATAACAACCACCCCGCCGCCTCAGTTTTTTGTGCCTATGCAAAAGCCTTTGCATATTTTGATAAGCAAGCTGAATTTTTATTGAATTTGTGGTATTTCTTTAAATTGGTTTAAATCTTATCTCGGGAATAGGCAACAATTTGTAACGGCAAATGGTTCTGATTCTGATTGTAAATTGATTAGTGGAGGTTCGGTCTTAGGACCTATTCTTTTTTTGTTATACATGATATCACCAACCTAAAATTTAATGGAAAAATCTCTCTCTTTGCTGACTCCATAACATGGAGTGATTTTGATACAACGTCTTTACGTTCTAATATTTTCAACGACCTTGTTATGATTAAGGCTTAGTCCTATTCCAAGCTGCTTTGCTTGAATGTGGATAAAACGGTGGTCCTATCTTATAAGGGGACTTTACAATCACTTCAGCTACTTAACAGCAATATTAAATACGTTGAGTCGATTAAATTCCTGGGTTTGAATATAAATAACAACCTAAAATGGCCTAAGTAGATCTCAATCTTAACCAAAAAAATTTCTACCGCCCGCTTTGCCATTCGATCAGTTTCAAAAGAACTGGACGTGTCTTCTGCTAGATTTACTTACTTTTTTCTATTCAGATCCCATCTCCGCTATGGCCTTCCCTTTTGGGGCTGCTGTACCACCGAGCAATTTTTTAGTATTTTTAGGATTCAAAAGAGAGCAATCCGCTATTTGTTTGGTCTAAATAGTAGAGCGCACTGCCAATACATTTCAAAAAACATGAAATATTATTTATTTTAGAAACCGTCTGTATGATAAGAAAACATATAAGCACATTCCCGGAAAGGCGACAACACGTATATCCTATCAGAAATTCTAGGCATGACATATACCTTCCCATTCCTTCCACAGAATTAATAAAAAAAAATCAATTATTAACAACGCCATAACACTTTACAATCATCTTCCAGAACATTTAAAAAGAATCCCTATGTTTGCACTCTTCCGAAAAAAAACCAAAGTGTACCTCATTGAAAGACCTTTTTACTGCGTTGTTGATTTTTATAATGAATAAGTCTCATTAAAATGTTTTTTATTTGCTTGTTTACTTAAATCTTTTTCAGTTCAGTATACTTTTTGTTTAACTTCACTTATTTTCCTTGTATAACGATAACAAAATAGAGTTTAAGGACGCGAAATTTCAATTTCGTAATAGAAATTAGTCACCTCGCATAGGTATTGTTTATATTTCCTTTGCTAGGTCACATGGATTCATTAACCGCCCTACGGCAATGTTACGAATATAACGAATGTTATATTTACAATTTATGTTTTTGCATTGACCTGTCGAAAAATATGATTTTTTTTCGATTAATATTTCGTTTTTTCATTTTTTTGTTTTAAGGTAAATTTCGCTTTGTCAATAAAACTGTAACACTTTTCCTGTGACAATAAAGCATACTTTTCTTTGTTTGTTTGTTTAACTTTGGCTGCTTAAACATTTATGACATGTCCAGTTGGTGTGCAAATACAGCAGATTGTACAATTTTTTTTCTAATACATCGTTCATGTTCTTTAAGCTTAGTTGATATGGACTGTCCAGTTTCCCCAGTATAGATATCACCACATGAGCAAGGAATTGCATATACGCCATCCTATTCAAAAGGAATAATTTTCTTTGGTGATCGCAAACATTATACAATTTTCTTGTGTGTGTTGAGTATTGTACGTATTTTTGATAGGCTCACTTAGAAAATCGGTAAATATCTTTGAAATATTCCTAATCATTTTGAGGGAAGAACATATTCATATATTAGAAACTCAACACATTTTGTAAAAAAAATTAAAAGCAATGCATTTAGATCCAAAAAATATTTTATTTAGTTTCGATGTGGAAACAATATATACGAATATTCTTGTTAATGATTCACGTTCAGTAATATCAGATTTATTTCAGCATAGTATTCTCGATAAATCATTTTAACATATTTCGTTTTTTAAAGAACTTTCTATGAGCAAACCACAGGAGCAGCTATGGAATCTCTGCTACCACCGTCGTGATTCAGATATGTAGGTAAACGATACGTTTTTTATATGGACTCATATTCCAAAAAATGTTTCCGTGTTTCTGATTCAGATAGTTAAATCAGCCACTCTCTAATATTAAATTTACAATAGAAATTGGATCAGAAGGGACGAATCCCTTTCTAGATGTTCTTGTAAATAAAAGTACTGATTAAAATACAATATTCTTGCAATAATATCCTTATGCACCCATACTAACAAATCGTAAGAATATTATATTGTATATACTAGAATAAATATGGATGTTTCTTATGTTAATTTTTCCACAATTTTTTTTAGATCTGAATCTGAATATTTTTACTACTCGTAAACTTTTATTGACACAGGTCTAAAAATTAAAAAATCCAAATAAATAAAGTAGTCAATGAGAGGAAAACATAATGTCCCTAACATTTGAGACGAGAGTGGACTAACAAAGCGCCAACAAAACATTGCCGAGAAAGATATCAATAGCTATACCTGAAATACATCGAATACCAATACTAGCAGGCAATGGGAATGCTGTATGTAGTCTGTGCTCTGTAACAGCGCGCATGAAATATAAATAGCTTCAGCTTTTGTTCTACTGATATTTGTATTTTCAAATATACTCTGTTTAGCCAAAACTCTTTATATCTGATCTTAATCAAATCTGGGTTATTTATTTCTACTTTTTCTATGATTTCTCTCGGAATTCAATAAGTTTTAAAATAGAAAGAGATGATAGAAAGAATAGCCTAATCAAAGTAAAGTTCACAAATTGCTTTAGTAGTACAAAATTAATATTATTGAGTCAAAATAAATCATAAATGAAATATAAATTTGTAAAACTGTAAATACGCTACGCAATGATAAGTAAAATAATTCGTTATATAAGAATTTAACGTCTTAGTTGCAGGTTTTGGCAACACTCAATGTCGATATTGCATGCAGATGGGATAATATATAATTTATTTGTGTTAAAATTTCATAATCAGTTCTTAGCAGTCATTTAAAAAAGCGGATTATCGATTACTTTCATTTGAAAAATCTCACCACTAAGCCAAAGTATAAGTATTATAAAGAAAGGACTGTCGAAAAGGAGACTGAAATTAGACACAGATAGGTATAAATTTAAAGGGACAACTTCGGAAACATTCGTATCGCCGAGGATTTTGACATGCTGACACGTCATAACCTACAAAATCAATTGCAAAAAAAGTATTTTTATCGCGAGGTAATATGATATAAAAATATGTCTTTTAGACTAATTAAAAAATACATAGTGAATTCAAGAACTGTTACATGTTAGGACCTAGGAAAATTCCATAAATTATCAATAGTTTAAATATTAGTGCCACAAGTTAGCGGTGTTTATAGTTTTTTCTAACATCCAGCATTTTATATTCGTAGGGACACAAATTATGAGTTCAATATTGGACAAGCTTTTTCTTGCTGATAGTTTTAAATTTTTGTCAACGATAGAAACGATAGTATCGTTTCTAACATCTTCAAGGCTCATTTGATCTTCCCTTTATTAAAAAATCCATAAAATCGTTAGGAGACAAATCTGTAAAAGGTAGTGCAACACACATCAAACACACACACACACAGGTTGATTTCCTTAATATTTTATAAGGCCGCCATTTTGTTTTGCTATCTTGAGAGTTCGTACCAAAATGTTACCAGTTTATTCCTCCGTAACATTTGATTTTCTGCAAAATTTCAGGTAAATTGGATAATTTTTTAACATTTCCCTAGGCTGCCATTTTGTCCACCATACTGGATCTTTACCAAAACATTACCAGGTCATCGCCATTTGACCCTTAATTTTTAACCAAGATTTGAAGTCAATCGGGTAAGTTTTTTAGTCATTCCGCGAACTGACAGTCAAACAGACAGACCGACAGAGACTGAGAAAATATTTATTTTGGAATCTAGGTTTTATTTGGCCACCAAAATGGTTCCGCCATTTTGAAATCGTACCACATTTTTACCAGTTCATCAATCTTTATCATTCTTCTAATTCTTATATCCTCTATACTTCTTTAATATAACTCTTTTACTCTTTAATATAACGTCTGTGTCTTATTGTCTTCGACATTGCCTTTTTAAATAACTCTATATTTTTAATTGTTATATTAAAATCAATAAATACTATCTACTATCTATATTACAATTCATTCTTGCTCAGCATTTGAAATCAATCTATTTACTAGTTTTTTCAATCTGAATTTTTAAATATTCTATTAAGCCGATATTTTGTTTCGTCATATTGGATTCGTACCAAAATTTCATCAGATGATTCCTACATAATACTTGATTTTTGTGCAAAATTGGATAAATGATTCTTAGTAACATTTTTTGTAATATTTTACTACTGAGCCATATTGGAATTTTTTCAAAATGTTACAATAATTTACAGTTAATTTCTGAAAAAATCTCGAAGGTTATTATTTCGGGATTAAAATATCCCCCTTTTACGAGGAAAGTAAAATCGGTAAATTTGCCTCACCCAAAGCTTTCATCGTACAACATTACGGCTACTTCCTTGTATTAAATAAAAATTTTACTCTTTCTATCTTTAAAGAGTCCTTTAACGTAAATCTGCAAATAACCCTTAAATTGATAGGATTTTTCCATATCCTATCGTAGTTGAATGGAACGCTCTTCAGAGATCGTGAAACTGGGAGGGTATCGGATTTTTCGTTCCAGTGATTATCAAGCTAATTTTAATGAAGATAAAGATTAAAAAATACATATAATGAAAAAAATTATAAAATACAGGGATAATTAAAGGAAAAATAGAGATATACACAAGCTGCAATGCAATGGTAAGGTGTTTGAGGATGAGACATCAGAATCTGAAACAAAGTTCTCTTCAGTTATTGATGGAGTGGCTAAATCTCCTTAAGTATTGAATCTGCATGGAAGAGTGCAATGTTATTCAAAAGAGCAATAAAAGGCCAATTTAATATCAACTGTCAACTTTATTTGACTATGTCTATATTTATTTCAAGTTATAATGTTCAACGAGGAATAAAGATAACTAAGGATGAACTTAATGGCGTGCATATCAAAAACTAATGTAATTATAGTGGGCTGTCGTTCTCACAGAAATAGAACGTTGAAGTTCTTTTTTCGTCCAATAAAAATGCAGTTTCTAGGCAAAATACATTTTTAAATTAAGGGAGAATTAATAATATGTTTTTAAACATTATATATAAAATTTACCTGGATAATAAAAAAGTATATTATCAAAGAACAGGACCTCGTCTGTAGCAGACCAACCTTGAACCATTTGTGTGTCGGAGGGCTCAAGACTAAAAGATTGCAGTTATTGACATCCGTACAAGCAACAAAATACGATTTTATAACGCCAACAGAGGCATGGCTTACAAGTGGCATTAATAATGCTGAGATGTTTGACTCTAATTACATTGCCTACAGACAGGACAGAAACTACGAGGTCTTGCGCCTCTGAGCCTAATTTTTATGGGTTTGATGCAACCAAATAAGGTAACTGTAGTGATCGGATGTATCTACATTTCACCAAATACTAACATCCAACCATATGAAAACTTTATATGTAATTTAGAGAACTTTAGGGACAAACATAGAAACGTAAAGTATATGATTTTGGGTGACTTAAGTCTGCCAAATGTGAACTGGCAAAGCAACGCAGATATTCTTGTGCCAAATGATCAATCATCGCTTGCGGTGGACTGTCTGGTAATGGAAATATTTTCAATGAACTGCAACACGTTAGCGATTTGCCCAGCATGTTTGACAGATATCTGGATCTCGTGTTTTGCGACGAGTTTTCGATGTAGCAGTAATTTTAGCTCAGACGTCTATTGCTAAAACAGTAACGTATCATATCCCGATTGAAGTCCAATTTTCCCTGTTAACTACGCCTGTCATCGAGAATGGCAACGAGATTTTCTATAATTTTAAAAGAACAAAATACAAGACCTTAACAGAGGGCGGTTGGAAATGCTTGGAGGCAGGTATATATGTTGAATGTATGGTTAAGAGACTTTATTTGATCCTAAGAGGTATATAAAGAGAAATACATACTCTGTATAGTTTACAAGAGAAACAACGGAATTACTAAAAGAGAACAATATTGCTTATCAAAACTACAGGTCTTCAAGAAGTTCGAAAGATTACACATATTACTTTAGACTTCGGAATAAGACAAAGTATTTGTTTGAGCTAAGTTACCTCCTCTGCGTGTTACTAAGTTGATGGTGCCTAAAAATAATAAATAATTTTGGTATTTTACATACTCTCTTAAAAAGAGTGGTTCACCCGTTCTTATATTCACGAGCCGCTACTGCCAATTTGTAAATTTATATCTCCTTATGGGCAAAAGAAATATTATTTATATGGAAAGTTTATAATAAAGCCAATTTATACATTATATTTTTTAGCCTGAACGTTCCCTAGTAATAAATATATCCTTTTATAATAAGAGGGCAAGATAACACATCTACACGTGCCTATTCTACGATAAAAAGGATAATATAATACGAGGGGAGCCTAGGGTAAAGCGAGTAAAGGGGATTGGGGGGTTAGTCTCGCTCCCCCCACCACTTTTTTCATTGGTCTCCCACTTCCCGCGCCTGTCCCTGCTACGCCTACTTGACTCTGCTTGATTCTGATTGGTCTTCCCCACTCTTACGTGTGCATCCGGAGGGAGATGTTTTATTTAAGCGTTAGCAGCCAACCTAACAGATCAATTCATTTTCATCTCTTAAATTTAGTCAGATGGGTTCGTTGAATACAGTACCTACCGAAGATATTATTGAACGTGTTGGTGAAGTTATTTGTTTAGCACTAACGGCGCCATTGTGGGACATTCCGGTGGGTGATCTAAAATATATTCCTCTTAATTACTTAAGAAGATTTGTAGAGTCAGTGGAGTTGTTACAAATTTGGGAAAAGCTACCAGAACGCTATAGACGTGACAAGAAATTACAGTTAAATTTACCGTGTTATACTCATCATAACCAAGAGGGTGACTGTATAGATGGACCACCGCGATCTATAAAAAGGTGTTGTGATCATGTGCAAGTTAGTGAAAGCTGTTAAAAAGTTAAGTAAAGAATTCTACTTGTTATCATTTTCTTATTGTCAGGATTCTATGCAAAGCAGACCACAATGGTGTCATTATTACGAGAAACTATCGAATGAGTATGCGAGTGCTGCATCTGCATGTGACAAATATTGTGAAACATTAGATTTAATACAACTTATTCATGACATAAGGGGATTGGGATTTGGTTATCATCTTCTTAAATTGAAAAAATATATTGAAGATCCCGTTCTAGTGAAAGACATTTTAAAAGAGGAAGAACTTTTAGTGTAATCATGGAGGAAGTTGTTAGAGAAATGTATGAAGAATTCATAATGTCTAAAGCTTGCTCTGAGTTTTTTGCGTTTGACGGACAAAGCAGTGAAGCTCAAAACATTACTGTTTATTTGCACTATATGGAACATGCAGAATTATGTGAACTAGCTGCTAAGGCATGTATAGATTTTCTTAAAAGTAAAAATGAAAGAAAATTTATACATGATTTAAAACAATTAGAGTTAAGCGAACATATATTATGTATAAAGGAATATTTAACCAATAAAACAAATATATTTTAAAACGAATCGTTTTATTTCATAAAAAAAAATAGTTATACAAATGAAAAACATTTGCTAATGCACAAAAACATGGATTTTTCTGATGATAAAAGCAGCATGGTTCCAATTTCTGTAAAGCTGGCTGTTCATCAAATTCATTAACTGGTTTTTGAGAATATTTTCTGATAAACTCCGCCTTTTCTTCACCCTTAACATAGATAAAGTCGACTTTTTCGGTTAAATTTCTGATAACATCTCGACATCTATGATAAGGAGTAAATCCTTCATCCCAATCGATACAATGATGATTGTTCATTAGCCAAATAGCGTTGCTGTATAGTTTTGATGGTGAATGATTCATAGAAAATGGCGCTTTAAATATGTGGTGGCTGATTTTAAACCCATCGTATGCTGCCAATTCTTTAACAATTAACTTATTGTTCTCCACTTTAAATCCTTGTATATCTACAATTACTTTCATATCTTTAAATAGTGAAATTTTTTTACCATTTCAAATTTTAATTGGTATTCTTCTATCTGTTTCTTTAACTCTTGTAATTTGTGTTGAAAAATGATTAACCGATGCATATAATCCATAATGAAAGAAATTTCTTTGTGTTATGCTATAAATATTAAAACTGACGCATGCGTATTAAAGTTGTTTAACTATTTTTGTTAGAGGATTATAGCTAAATATTTTATCGTGGAGGATGAGACAATAAACAGAGGTATTTTTTTGAATATTTTCATTTGTTTCAAATTCAACTCTTATAACTACAGAACCACTTTGAAGCGATTCCTTCTGATGAGAGCAATCAATGTGTGAAATAGGCGAAGTTGTCTTAAATTTTTCAGGCTCAAAAATTGGTTCACTTGTCAATCCATAGTAAGAATTTCTAAAATTGGCAAACATTTCATATAGAGCAGAAAATTTGTTTTCTTTAAAATTTAAATATAAATCGTGATATGGATATCTCTCAGAATTTAAAAAAATTCTTATGTTTGTTAGGTCAACGTTATCAAATTGACTCATGTCCTTTTTTAATTTTCCTTTTCGATCTACTTGGAAGGCAATAACAGCATGACGGGGCGTCTCCAGTTTACTAGTTGTTTTTACCGGCCATGTATGACGCGTTGCTTCAGGTAATTCGGAATATTCAACACATTCCCAGCTTCGAAATCCTAACAATATTTCCTTGTTTGTTTCTAATATTTTCGTTAAGGCAAGTTGTTGAGGAATATCTACCTCGATATGTGGCACTTTCCAATACAATTTTTCAATCGTGACTTTTGGAGTAGGAAGTTTTAATGTTTTGGGTTCCGTATCATCTATAAAGAGCACAGCATCTAAATCATTACTTGCTCTGATGAGTACTAATTCTTGCTTCATATTTAAAATAATTTTTTTATAATCCTCGAAGAATCCAAGTAGCATCTTTAGGGGTATCGATACATTAAATTTACCTTTATTATCTACCAAAATTCTGTCTGCTTCATTTCTGTTGGGAAACCACCCAGCATTGTGAAGCTTTACGCTTTCATTGTTATTAAAAGATAAATATCCTTTGAGTGTTGATGTTAAACCAACATTTCTTACAGAGTCTACAGTTACTCAATTTAATTCATAACGTATTTCTCGAAACAAAAACGCAATACCATTGTTGACAAATCTTAATTTTTCTGTATATTTTCCTTCTTGATTAGCGAGATTTCCTTCTATATATAGTATACTTTCTGAAGGTAATGTGTATGTGTCTAATTCTTGGATTGGAATACGTATTTCATCATTATAATCAAATTTTGAAGAAATGAATGGTTGATAGGTATGTAATTCGGAGCCAATTACAGAGTTGTCAACATATAGACTTTCATTAACGTTTAAAATATCCATTATTTAAAACTTTAAAACCCAACGATTTCAGAAACTGATGGTTTTTTGTTGTTAACCGTTTGATGTTTTTGGAACTACTAACTTTGTGGTTAAGTTTTTCTTTTTTATAAGATTTACTTACGGTAATAGGTTCAAATTTAGATACAAATGGTCTATTATATCTAATAACCATTGTTGTTAGTTTTTAAATGTAATCTTACGGTAATGGTTTCGTTTCTGAAATTTATAAGGTGACCGTTTTGATCAATTATTTTTACAGTAATGTTGTTGATTGTTTGAACGCTAATTGGAAAGTATAATATAGGTAATGGTGATTCCACTATTTTATACCCTGGTGGTACCGTTGGAAAAAATTGGTGAATTATGTGAACTGGTTTGCCATTGTTAAATGAACCTACACAAATGTTACAATCAATACAAATAGCATTAACCTTGGAAATATTTACAACATTGTCAGATTCACTCCATTCATGAGGCTTAATTTTCCGTTTATTAAAACCTAAAAGGTTTCCTATTGAATCATCTTTTGTGAAATCAATTTCTTTACTGCATTTAATACTGCATTTTAGGGTATTGAGATTTGTCGTTAATCTAAACGAAGAGGGTTCTATAGTAAAAATTTTATGCAGTTTGTTATTTATCAATGTACTTAAGTCTTTTATGTCATAAGTTCCATCCGGAATAACAATCACTTTACCATCTACGTCAATTTTATTGTTTCCATCCTCTATATTAGGGATACTCATAAATGACTCAAAATCAGCTAAACCTAATAAATATTGCTTGTCGTCATCCAAATAGATGGGAGGATTAAAATCAGATGATAAAATAGAAGAATTCCCTGTAAGCGTAAATGTTGTAGTATTCTGTTAATTTTTAAGAAATGCCGTAATAATTTATTTCATGTGCTTATATAGAAAACTAAGAGCTAGCTGTCCACAATTATAGTTATTAAATTTTTGTTTGACCTCATAGGTGTAATATATATTTACACCCCTACTTGTATTAAAACATTGGATCAACTCAAGAGGTGGTTTGAGATTACCATAACTATCAAAATACACGACATCTTTTTGCTTTTTTATGTAAGCTACCCAATGAGAACCATCATTTTTTTCACTATCCAAATTAACAATACCAGTTTCTTTTTGTCTAATTTTTCGCGGGAGATTATCACGCATAAAAACACCTCTAAAGTTAGGTATCTCTAAAATGTTTGCATACTTTATTATATCAATATTTGTTACAGCTCTTTGCGGAAACTTTATTTGAGCTTTTTTTTTAATGTTTTTTTTACGGAGCCCCCTTTATAGGGCTTAATGAACAATCCTTTTCCTCTTCTATATGGCTTTACAAATAGACCTTTTCCGGCTGCAACGTTTTCCATGGCTTTGTTATGACGTTGAGTTTCTTCAAGCAATTGTCTTGATGCTTTTACATCATTAACAGCTTTAGCAATTCCGGCTGCACCACCTCCCAATGCACCGAGGGCACCCAAAATTGGAAACAAAAGAGGTAAAAATCCACCAATTTTTTTTGGAGTTTTTATAACGCGTTTTTTTTATCCTGAGTTTTCGTTTGGATGTCTTAACACCCATACCAAACTTTTTTTTTCCTTTCATAATGCCTGTAACCATCAAAGCTGCAGTTTTTTCACCCAGCGATGAATCCTTAGCCTTTACACTTTGCCAAGCCTTATCTGCTAAAATCTTATCTGCTTCGTGTCTGTTTGATAAATTGTTAGATTGCGAGTACGCTATGTCATGATCTTTACAAGCATCGTCTAAAGGATTTATGCCACTATCCCCCCTACTTAATCTTTTTTCCAACTTTGTTCCCGGACCGCAATAGTTATAACCAGGAATGTGTAGTTCAACAGGTAGACTATTAATAAGTTTATTTACTAAACCCGTACCTTTCTTCTTGCTCTTCTTATTGGATGTAATAGAGTAAGGGTTGTGTATGATCATTTTATAGTTTTTGTAAACTGAGTCGATAGAGCTGCTCGTCTTCTATAAATAGTAAAACGGGCAGCAAATTGACTTGGCTGTTTTTTTTTATAAATACATATTATTTAGAATGTTATGTCAGTTATTGCTGACGATGTGGATTGAAAAGCAACCTTTTTCTTTACCTATTAAAAACCATGATGAAAAAATCTTAAACAAACCATTTAGAAAACATGGCGATCTCTTTGGTGGTGAATCAAAGAGATGTCTTGTTGTAGGAGCATCAGGGGTTGGCAAAACGAACTCCATTCTCATATTACTTGAACATCCAAACGGAATAAGATTCGAAAATATTTATTTATACTCAAAATCGTTACATCAACCCAAGTATGAGTATTTAAGAAATTTGCTAAAACCTATTAAAGAGATTGGTTATTTTGAATATGATAATGATGAAAATATTATATCCCCTCACGATATTAAACCAAATTCAGTTATTATATTTGATGACATTCCATGTCAGAATCAAACTGTTATAAGGGACTATTTTACATTTGGGAGACATAAAAATACGGATTGTTTTTTCATTTTTCAAGGTTATTCATCAATTCTCAAGAGGCTTATACGTGAAAATGCAAATCTCTTAATTTTATTTAAACAGGACCTAACTAGTTTAAAACACATATATAATGACCATTGCATGATGGATATGACATTTGAGAAATTTAAAGCTCTCTGTGAACACTGTTGGAAAGAAGACTACGGTTTCGTTGTAATCGATAAGGACTGTCCCTTAAATTCTGGCAGATATAGAAGCAGGTTCGATTCATTCATACACTTATAAACATGGATAAACGACTAGCAAGAGAGTTAGTTAAATCAAGAAGAGCAGTAAAACAAAAATATCAAGCATTAAAGTCAGAAGCCTCAATGACTCAAAGCCAATTAGAAAAAACGTATCAACCGATAACACAACCACTACAGCAATTAATTTCAAATATTGCAAAAACGGAACCAACTGACATAAAAGAAGAACCTCATACTTTTAAGGAATTTTATAGTACTTCTACTCCAACAAGGACAGCTAAGAGAAAAACCGGAAAAACTCCCGTTTTACCCACTGAGTTACCATCATTTTTTGATAGGAGTATTGCATCTACTAGTAATTTCCCTACCATTCAAGAAACAAGCACAGTAGCTGAAACTACACCCCCATCGGGTGATAGTACTGTAGAGAATTTAAATATCTCTGATATTTTAGAGCAAACTAGACAAACAATTCAACAATATGTTGACACTCCAGGATATAAATATTGGTTGGAAGATTTTGATGAATTGCCAAGAAAATATATCGATGAAGGAGTTAGGGATACAAGACATATATTTGATCACAATTATGGTATTGTTCATGATTTGGAAACAAACAAATTTCGTTTAGGGACAAAAATATAAAAGTTGAGGGTGTAACCTACAAAGGCACTCCAGGTTTATACGAAGTTCTTTTTAAAAAAGAACCTATTGGTTACAAGAAAGAAGACTTAGATCATTATATGGACATTCTAGCAAGAACTAATGCATATCGCAGAAATCACGACCGTAATGAGCAAGTTCAAGGTAACGGTTCAGTCAAATATGTAACTATTATAGGACCGTACTTACAAACCAAAGGGGCAACGAAAACAAGAAATATTAAAACACCTGCAAAAAATCTCATAGAAGCATTTAGTAGACCTAAGGCTGCATATAGGCAAACAAGGCAGAAACTGGGAATGGGGATATTGAAACTTAACAAAACAGATACCGACTATGTATATTGGGACAACATCAACGAACTTGTTGATAGACTTAGACTTTTAATGGCTTCTCGGGTTGCCGGGCATACTGGACATAATAATGAAATAATCTCAATTATTGAAGAACTACGAGAAGCCAAAGTAATTCTATAAATAAAAGTTTTTGAAGTAAAAAGCAACAGTTGCATATTATATATTCAGTATGTCGGTAAATAAATTTGGAACTCATATCCTAAATGCCAATGAAGACTTATCTTACTTTTGCATCCTTCCCATGGTTCTTGGACATTCGACAAAATCAATTAATCTACCGAATGGTGAAACAAGACGTTGTTTTACTATTAGCGGCGATGAAACTACTTTAGCGTTTCCATTTCCAGAAGCAGACGTGATAAAAGTTCACTGTAGTAAAGACATAGATTTTATCATAAATAACAATATATTTAGTTCGATTGAACTATTAGGTCATAAACTCGGTAATGGTGATAATATTTCTGTTGTAAGATCTCTTAAATATTCTGCATCACCTGGAGTGTTATACGCAGGATTGGTTTTAAAGTGTAAGACTGAAAATGAATAAAATTAAGGAGGATGTCGTTAATGAATTGCATAGACCCGCTAGAAGAAATTTTAAACAAAGACGAGTAATCGTAAAAGGGCTTAATGATTTGTTTCAAGCAGATTTAGTTGAAATGCAACCTTACTCAAAATTTAATAGAGGATATAGATATATATTAGTGGTAATCAACACTTTTTCTAAATTCGTTTGGGCACTACCTACAAAAACTGGTAAAGAGGTGGCTGCAGCAATGAAAAAAATTCTCAAAGACTTAAAAGAAGCCCCTAAACACCTGCAAGGCGTTCCAAAAAATATACAAACAGATAAAGGAACAGAATTTTATTCCAAAGATTTTCAGAAGCTAATGAAACAGTTTAAAATCAATCACTATAGTACTTTTTCTAATTTGAAAGCAAGTATCGTTGAGCGAGTGAACCGAACATTAAAGAATAAAATGTGGAAAAAGTTTAGTCTTCAAGGAAATTATAAATGGTTAGATATATTGCCTGAAATTGTTAGTGTGTACAATAATACAGTACACTCTACAATTGGTAAAAAACCTAATGCTGTTAATAAGGGGAATGAAAAAAATATATTGAAATCATCATTTACTCATATGAGAACAGTTGATCACGATTTAAAAAAAGTTGGTGACTTTGTTCGTATAAGCAAACACAGAGAATTTTTTTCTAAAGGGTACACACCCAACTGGTCAAATGAAATTGTTAGAATAAAAAAGTTACACCTGACAAATCCGGCAACCTATGTAGTTAAAGATGAAAGCAAATCAGAAATTCAAGGAGGTTTTTACGGAAAAGAATTACAAAAAGTCAGACATTCAGACATATACTTAATAGAAAAAGTAATAAGAAGAAAAGGAAATAAGGTGTTAGTTAAATGGTTGGGATTAGACAAAACACATAACTCATGGATATTAAAAAAGGATATTTTGTAAAATATTCATCAATAAAACATCATTTTTTTTATATTACTATTGTTTTATTTTATAATCATATTTAACATATTATTTAAAACAGGTTTTAAAATAGTTTCACATAATTCAATTCGTCTTTTAAAATGTTGTTGGTCTACAAACTCTTGAGGCGACATACGAGATTTTCTATATGCAAACGTCCATGCATGCATCGTATGAAGTTTAGATTTTTAGTTTCATCAAAACTTACTGATTTCTTCATAATATTTTCTTTCTCTTAATTTTTGTTCGAGCTGGATTGGATGCATTAGTAATAATTCCAGCATTGTACAAACATTCTTACTATTGGTGTTTTCACTTGGCGACAGAGTATCATATACTTTTTGAAGACAATTGATTTCGGAAAACAGACTATTCTTAAAAATGTCGAAGTAACTGTTAAATTGCTGTTTTTGTAAAATATTTAATCTGTATTCGATTAAAGGTATTTGTTCCCATAATCTGCACACAGTTTCATTTCCAAAACAGACGTAATCATCATGTTTTGTAATCCTCACTATTGGCATTTCACCAAATTTCTCAAAAAGAATGGACATATTTTTCAAAAATATAGTTTCTTGAAAGGCGTTTGATGAGAAAAAGTAATTCGTTATAACACCCTGATATTTTAGTAGGTCTTTCCAATCATCTTTACTTAGAACAATAGATTCGTTCTTGTTTCCACCAAATTCAACACATGGCGTAAAATCACTTTCTAAACACAAACCAATATTCACAAACTTTGATTTGGATTTATTTAAAGGGTACTGTTTACAATTTACTATGGTTTGTTTTTCGATAGAATGTATAGATGTTTTAAACACATTGGACGTTACTCTCTGAGGGCTGAACATTATTAGACCGTAGAATATAGAAACTAACTAAATAATGATTTGCAGCACATTTTTATAGTCTACTGTCCCCTCCACTTAAATGGAGGAGGGAGATTACTTAACGTTGGAGGAGATAAAAAATTAAACTACAAAAAAATCAAATACTAAAACTTTTAATTCAGGTTTTCAAATACATTACAAAAGCAACGTAAGATGAAATAATTGATATTAAAGTCAGAAACAATAATATTATATAAAAATATACATAATTACAATTATGTTTTTTATGAACAAGTTCTATCCATTCTGAATAAATGACAGGCTTTTTATCAAAGAAATATTTAATTTTCATATAATTATTAACACTTAAATCATTTTCTGAAATATTATAAGTAAACAAATGTGAGTTTCCATCTATGTAAATCATTCTCATTTGCTTATAACAATCAGTTTCAATTTTATTCTTATTGATGCACACGTCGGCTCTAATTGTGTTAGGAATATGATTAACATATAGTTTTCTGCCAACAAGGGAGACTAACACGACTAATGAAGTAGTAGTCATTGTTCTAAAACAACTAAATAATACTGTTTGTTACAACATTTTATATATTCACACAAATTAGTGAAACAGATCATCAATGAAACAAATTTTATAAAACTTGACAACTTTAACTTCCTTTTCCAATTTCAAAACCGGATAACAATTGTGTATCAAAACCACTTTTATTGCAAGTCTCTTCTAAACATAATCTTTTAGATTTGGGTTCTTGTTCAGATTGTAAAATAGATAAATTTTTAATCATTGATTCTATATTGACAATATCTTTGTGACCCCATGCTAAAGTTTTTGTGGTATTTGAAAGACGATATCTTTTATCGTCATGACTTGTTAAGGCTAGTTTGTTAATCAAATTCGTATAAATATTGTGTAGATGTGACTTAAAAACATACATTGTGCAGTATACTTTTTGACCTTTTTCCACAACATCTTTATAATCTGATAAGTTTAATTGTTTTTGTACGGCCGATTTACGAATACCTTTTGCCTTTTTATCTAAACTATCTTTGGTTTTTACACAGTATGCCTTAGCACCGGTACCAAAAAAACTTTCTAAAGGTACACCTTTATATTCATCCTTAAATTTACCAACCACTGATGTGGATATCGGCATATTATGAATATTTGGTTCAGGATAGTTAGAGGTGTCAAATTGATCCAGATTTTGCTTCATATCTTCATAAAAATTTTCCGTTTCAATTTCTAGTATTAAAGAATCAGTATCAGTGTACAATAAACTTACATTATCTCCATATTTTAATTTTAAATATCCGTAATAAAAATCATACATCACAGTTTTTGCAATATCCAATATACTCATTCCAACATAAATGGGCTTATTATATTCGATACATATCTTTTGAAGTTGAATAGCTACTAGATTTTCTGAAAAAATTTTTAAATCTTTAAATTGAGGTTTTGCAATTAATTTCTCAGCACTTAATTTGTTTCGCTCTCTCTCCCATTGAGTTACTAGCTTAATATCTACTCGGTTATCGACATTCTCCACAGTTTTACCAAAAATACTGTTATTTGCCAATTTGTACGAATTTTTTTCAAATTTATTTTTTGAAGCATTTCGTAAATTAGTATTTAAATCAATATATTTAGCTAACCATGGCGATTGTGTAAATTTAATTCCCCTGTGTATTTTGAGAAGTTTAAGTCCAAATTTTAAGCTTTGCTTCAAAGCACGATAATGAAGAACATAATTGTACTTATTGTTTAAATTGGGAATTAGTTTAGAAAACTTGGAAATTGGTGGCTTAAATTGTTCGGTATAGAGCGGAAAGTCGTTATGGCTTTCATGTAAATTCTGAGGATATTCTAAGTCACTTTAAATACATAACCCGTAGATGATGTATCTGAAATATTTAAAATATTAAGTTCATTAATTTCGTCCTCAGATAGCCAAACAAAGTTTTCTGGCAAATACTGTTTCATTGCAAAACCATACAAATTTGTTGCATCTAAATAGGCAATATATTTTGTTGGATACTCAGGATTGAAATTATCAAGAAAAGGATTATTTACTATCCGATTTTCGAGCTGAACAAGTACTAACTCCCCGCGAACCCCTTTTTTGAAGAAATGAAGCATATCTGGATCAGTCAATAATTCCAACTCTACATTTGTAAATTTCATCATAGCATCCCAACACATTGAAGGGCTTGTTACATAGTTCACGGGATCTAATTTAGATAAGTTTTATAACAAGTATTTCTATAATTTTCAAAAACATCGGCTAAAAGGAGAACGTCAGATTTCAAATATATATCTGAACATTCACCTATCGTGGAGCAATTGAATACATTCCATACCTCTTTAGCTCTAATGTAATCTTCATTACTAATATTTTCATCAATTAAGTCATTATAAAATTTATCAATATCAGCAGATTTATCATCCAACTTTTCGTAGTACGTTCGTATATGAATAAGGAAAAACTCCCTTTTTGCTAACATATTTAGAATTGCTCTGCGTCTGAAAAATGTTTCTTAATTTCAGACATTGAGGTATCACAAAATATTGAATGATGATTCAAGAGATTCTGGTAAAACTGAAATGAGTCTATAAATCGTAAATTTAAGTAAACTGTCTTTTTTATTTTTTAGAGTCGCGTGTTTACCATAATTTTTTTACTAAAAAATATATTTTTCTTTGTTTTGAGCAATAACGCTAATTGATTCTTTATTGTTACATAATGACTTAATAAATAGATGAGAATCGTAATTCTTTAGATTATGAAAAATTATTGGAATGTAAGTTGGAGGTATGAAATGTAAATTACAAATAGAATGAGCATGGCCCTATAGTTACCGCTAAAATGACAGTGGTTCTTACATTTTTAAAATTTCAGTCTGAAAAAGGTTTTTTA